>JAODAL010011255.1:92500-100868 GCA_025379985.1 Phyllomedusa bahiana | reverse complement strand
ACCCCCAAAAACCCTTGCAAGCGACCATATAACAAGCTGTGGAGGTGGCGGGGCGCAAGAGACCAAAATGGAGGCATCCATTCCTCTCTCTATAAATTAAAAGCAATATATGCCAAATACAACGTATAGTTCTGCACAAAAAAACATTTCTGAAAAACACAATGTGAACCTGGGTGCCACTGCATGCAAGGTTGGTGCTTTTTTTGTTTTTTTCTCTGGATTATGGAGGTCTGATTGACCCAATGAGAAGCCTGAATTTGACTCTAGTGAGAGGTAAAAATAGATTAAGACCACCCGCCTTGAGATCCCGTTGTAAGCCGGGGGTGGCATAAGCATTTTTTGATCAAAACATGTGAACTAAGAATCTCAAAGTTTTTTTCATGCTGACAGTATCTGGCACAGTCACATTTTGCTGCTTATATTAACTCTATCTAAATCTCAAATCAGTAGTGGTGTTGTTATGATGCTAGCTGTCTTCTTGCATTGTATCCCAAGCTAAAATCTATACCAGGAGGCAAAGTGATTTTAGAGGTAGAACTTTAGAAAGTGTCCCGGTGATGGCTACATATACATTTGACTAAAATGCAGATCAGACTTGGACTGGGACATAGTGGGCCCCTGGGCATCGTGCAGGACTTCTATGCAATCATCTTATAGTAGCTGCAATGTGGGCCCCAGGAATCAAATCCACTGGTGGGCCCCAGGCATCCTAGTCTGACACTGATGCAGAGAACCCTCTCCTCCACCCTACCCTATTGAATAAATACCTAAAAATTATCACCTGAGTGCCAATTGCCTGATTGCAAATCATAACTTTAAAAAACCAAATCTTGCACATGATACAAGAAACAAACATGGGGTGAAACCTGATGTAACAATGTGGGGAGCTATAATGGGAATGCACTCCTTCATTGATTTGAGTGCTAATTAGCCGCAACTCTTATGAAAGCCTACAGAGCGTAACTCAATGTAAGTTAACCCCTTAAGCCGAATGCCTGAAAAGTAGTTAATGGGCAGAAGAGTTTTTTTGGTTTTTGCCTCCTTGCGTTTCAACAGTTGTAACTTTTTTATTTTTTTCAATGACGCAGTTGGATGAGGCCTCGTTTTATTCAAAACAAGTTGCACTTTATGGGGGAATGTTTAAGTTCACTTATAAATAACTGCAGTATTTAAAAAATAAAAAAAATTTTTTTTTTTTTTTATATATTTTTTTTTTACAACATTCACATTTCACACTTAATAACTTGTTAGATTAATTCTACAGGTTATTACGGTCGTGTGGATACCAAATATGTGTAGGTTTTTTTGTGCGTGTTATTTATGCACAATTATTTTTTTTGTAAATATTTATTTTTATTTTATTATTATTTTTTTTTATTATTTTTTTTTACACTTTTTATGGGGGGGTTTTTTACTTCTTTTTTTTTTTTTACCCCCATGAAGGGAAAAATGGGTTTTTTTTTTTTTTCTTTTTTTTTTTTTTACACTTATTTAATGTAAAAGCATATTCATATTTGCAAATACATTCTAATCGGGTGTCATTTTGACACAGGCAGTTTTTCGGGACAGCCACAGACGGCCGATACTGGTTTGGTTACAAAGACATTTTGGGGGTTTCTCAAAAGGTCCCCCGGGGGCTGCTGGGAAGTTGTTCCCCGGGCTCTTTTCGGGTTCCCCCGGGTTTTTTCCGATCACCCGACAGAGCGGGGGAAAACCCTTTGATTGCGCTTTTTTTAAAAAACCCGCACCGCCCAATAAAAGGGGTTAAAAAAAAACCGGGGTTTGCGGGGGTTTTTCCTCCGCTCCCCGGTGCCTGCAGGATTTGCTCTGGGATGGGGGTTTTGTACAGCTGCGTTTCCTAGCCAGCTTTGGGCCGCCCAAAGGGCCGAAAACCCTCCAAATGTCTGCAGCGACGCCAAAAGACGTGCTGCAGACAAAAACGACCTAAAATTCCCCCAAACCCCAAAAAGTTGGTGGCGAGGGGTTAAAAAAGGGTTTTTAAAGGGGTTTTTTCCCCCAATGGGCCCTTTGACTTTTCAATAGGATTGACACCCAAAGTTTTTCCCCAAAGGGGGGAGGGGGCACCTATTTGGGAACGGGCCTTTCCTTTTAGTGTGGGCTCAGAACAGAGGCCTTTAGCGAAAACCTTTTCCATTCTGTTCTAGGGTTAAAGTTCCAAAGTACCAATTTTTCCCCTCACTACCTGTATTTGGGAATCCCATAGAAAAGAATGTAGAGTCGGGGCAAGTTAAAACCCTTCTTTTTTTTGGGGTCAAGTTTTTTAAAAGGAACCCTTTCCCGAACTAGTTTTAAGGTCCAAAAATTTGGGGACCAAAACACTTATCCAACTGTGGGGGATACCCTTTATCGATCCGCCCTCAAAGCCCAATAAGGGGGGAAAAACACCCTTTTTGGACAACCTGTTTCAAAATTGATTCAATTTTTTAAATAAATTTTTTATACGGATCAACTTTGAAATATGTTTTCCAAGTGAAGTTGCATTTGCATTACTCCTGGAGTTTGGCAGTGGTTTTTCCCTTTGGACTGGGTTTCTGAACAGAAAATTTTAAAAAATGCCACCCAAAATCCGATGGAATTTCCAAATCACTGCACCGTGCCACACTGCCATTTTTGCACAAAAAAACACGGCCGGATTTCGGATTCCCGGCAGCCCAGTACATTGGGGCTGCGGGAATCCGATGTTGGTCTGGCAGATGTTCTCTATTCCGCCAAATGGTTTTAGTTTTTGAAAATCCTAGTAGAATACAGCCCGACTTTTTTGTGAATGTCTACACAGCGCTGGGTGCGGTCAGATTTTTGGCAGATTCAATATACTGAATCCACTGAAAAACCGACCAAAATCCAGTGCTGTGTAGACATAGCCGATAGCCGTTTTCTTCCTTAAATTGTTTACATTGGCATCAAGCATTTTATCCATTGGTTTATCGTTACAAATACTTATAATAACCGTCCACTCTGATGTAGCTAAAAGTCATTACAAAATATTAAAGGGGTTGTCTCACTACAGTGATTCAGCTTACCTCAGTCCTGTTTTCTTTGTTTCACATTGAATTCAGGGGCGTGTTTACTGGCTAAAACTAGGCTGCAGTAGAAGCCAGGTCAAGAGCTATAGCAACCAGCGCTGGCAGCCTATCAGGATATCAAACAGGACTGTAGCTATAGTGACCAGAGGAGCTGATGCAGCCCATACAAGAGGGGATATCTCACAATAGGTAGGACACTGTTAATGGACACATGGAGTGTGGACGCTTCTCTTGCCAGCTCTGTTACTGGATTCCATATGATTAAGAATTAAGCTGAAATGCAGCTAAGTATTGCCTCTATTCTTGATTGTCGATGACGATGAAAGACTGTATTTGGACTATGTGGTCTATAAGATATACGTCAGTCACACGTCACTGATATAAGTAAAAGTGAAAACGCTGCATGTTTAATCAAGCCTCGGTTTTTATTGTTTTTGCAAGATCTTTATCATAAAAAGCAATTCTTGTAGTGAGACAACCCCTTTAAAGGGAACCTGTCACATAGATTGTGCCCCACTTGCTGAGGGCAGCACAAGACAGTGTCAGACCTGCTGTTTCCAGCGCTGTGTCCCTTATTCTGTAAGATGCTGGAGTTTTAGAGCATTTACCCCTTAAATCTTATTCATGAGCAGGTGTTAGCCCTGCCCACCAAAGACTAGCTCCGCCCACTGGCAGTTATTCACATGTTTCTACCTATTCAAAGTAATAGGTTTATCAGTTGAGGTGGGCGGGGCTAGCCTCAGATGGGCGGGATTTGAAAAAAACTGACACTCTGAAGGACTCTTCGATTGACTCTTCTGGCTGAAAACTGCAGATTTGAGCATTAAATACACGAAAACTCCAGCATCTTACAGAATAAGGGACACAGTGCTGGGAACAGCAGGTCTGACACTAGCTTGTGCTGTCCTCAGCAAGGGGGGAATAAACTATGTGACAGGTTCCCTTTAAGCTCATTACATGAGTCACACTCAATGGGGAAAAACCCAGTAAGACGGAAGCTTAGGTCTAGTTCACAGCTACATTCGGAGCCTCCAACCCAGAGGTGGCACTGGATCGGTTTTATGACGAACACCAATGGCTCTCGAAGCACCACCATCACTGCAGTGGGTGTCAGTTGGGTGTCCATCATTTTAATGGGATAAAATAGTCCTTCATGCTGCGTTGTTTTTTTTTTTTTAGTCATTTTATGAACCTAACGACGCAGATGAGAACCCGGCCTTACATCAGCTGTGACATTCATTGTTGCATTAGATGCATTGTACAGATAGCAGAGCTGTTCATAATGAGATCTCATAGATGCAGAATGGCTTTATAGGAAGCATGATGTCCCCTGTTTAGATACAAGTCTGATGATTATGTTGTCTGTGTCATTTCAGTTTGCAAAATGTCTTCTCAAAGAAGCTCCTCAGTGGAGATAAATACAAGTTTTCGTAAGTATATTGTACACTGTGATGACTCGCATTAAAAAAAAAAAAACACTGGAAGAGAACAGAAATACATTAGAAACTGCTGGGAAGGGCACGGATATCTAAGCTACGAGTGGTGTGACTGATAAACTTGCTGACTGTTACCATCAGGGCTGTGGAGTCGGCAAGCCAAAGCCCCGACTCTGACTCCTCAATTTCCCAAACCTCCGACTCCCTCATACACGGCGCATGTTTAAGTGATAACTTTACTGTAGTAAAATGGTAACATCAGGCTGTTTATCACTTTATGATACAATAATCAAGCTATTTAGGTAGAACAGACACTGACAAGCAAAAGGGTAACAATGTTTTGATCTTTTGAACACTTCTGGGTGGAGTTGAAGAAAAAGCTGTATTTGTATCCAAGTCCAGTCTGCACCAACATTGGGAATGTGTAGAAGAGACGTGGGATCAGATTTTAGTCAAGACCTGCTTGAATTTGATCCAGAGCCCAGAAGGATTCAGGCAGAGCTGAAAGCCAAAGAGGGATTTACCAAATACTAACAAGATAATAAAAATTAACATTTTTGATTTTTCGGAGCAAAACAGTAACAATGCAGTTACAGGAAAGAAATCTGCAGAACTAAGCAGATGCTAAATACTTGCAAGTCAGATTTATGTACAAGATCAGTAAGATGACTGTATATAAAATGATGGGAGTCTCATGTACAAAGCTGTAGTGGATGGAGAGATATGGAGCCTGAAAGTCATAAGTTCAAAACATTGTTATCATTTTGCTTGTCAGTGTAAAATATATTTATTGGATATGACTTTAGAACACAAGAAAACTTAAATATGCAAAACACTGCAAGATCATTTGTGGAGTCTCTGAATTTGTTCTGAGAAATAGTATCACCTCCATCAGATCCTGCATACATGACCTCATATCTGATCTCATTATTTCCAGGCTAGAGAACGGCCTCTCTACATTAACTTGGGTTGGGGGGCAAAGCAATGACCACAGGGGCAACATCTCTAACAATGTCAGGGTATAAAGGAATTGCCTCAGCCACAGTCAGTTTTGATGAAAGGTTGAACTCTTCTACTTCTTTGAAAGCAGGTGAAAAATTTGCTGAAATCTGTTTGCCATGGGAGCGAAATCTTTCCTCTGGGGCAGCGCTTTGCCTGCTACATGTCATCAATTACACTCCTCATGTGATGAGGCTGAAGATATGGGAGCAGTAGCACTGGCCGGACCCAATTCCTCTTGCTCTTTGCACTGCATCGAACAAACTGGACAAACTTATTATATATTTTGGGAGTCGGAGTCGGTCCCTTTTATGACGACTACGACCCCTGGTTACCATAAGCGATGCGCAGAATTCTCACAAATTCCACTTAGAAATTGTAATGATGAATGTTTGTTTTTAACTTGCTCGCTTTGGAGGATTCAGCCAAAGTTGCCGTGAATTTTATGTCCCAGTTAGAGGGGTTGTCCGACAAAAAAATACATTTAAATAAAAAAAGTCTTCAGCGGTTTTAAATAGAAGAGAAAAATGTATCGTCAGTAGATAACATATAATGTGATGTCATAAATCACCAGTTTTGACAGGCATGTAAACGCAGATGTTGGTGGGTGCTTGTTCAGGGGGCTTGCCACTGCCATCACAAATGCTCCCACCGGAGCTGTGGATCTCTGCAGCTCCTCCAGAATGACCCTAGGCCTCTTAGCTGCTTCTCTAACTAGTGCTCTCCTGGTCTGGGCTGTCACTTTACGTGGATGGCCATGTCTTGGTAGGTTAGAAGTTGTGCTATACTCCTTCCATTTAAGGATGATGGATTGAACAGTGCTCCGTGAGATGTTCAGAGCTTGGGCTATTTCTGTAAAACCTAACCCTGCAATACACTTTGCCACAACTTTCTAGTCTGGTGTGTTCCTTGGTCTTCATGATGCTGTTTGTTCACTAGTGTTCTCTAACAAACCTCTGAGTCTGTCACAAAACAGTTGTAATTATATGAGAATAATTTATATATAGATGTACGCTATTTACTAATTATTTGACTTTTAAAGACAATTGGTGACACTGGATTTTATTTAGGGGTATCAGAGACAGGGGGCTGAATATATATGCACGCCACACTTTCAGTTTTTTAATTAGCAAAAATTTAGAAAAGCATTATCATTTTCTTTCCACCTCACAAATACTTGCTACTTTGTGTTGCTTTATCACATAAAATATCAATAAAATGCATTTAAGTTTGTGCAGGAACGTTTTAAAATGAGAAACAGTTCAAGGGGTAGGAAGACTTTGCAACCCACTGTAGTTTTTGCTGCTGGTGAGGTCTCTGTTCACTTCTTGTCCCAGAGAAATGCACATGACTGCTGCAGCCTATCATTGCCTTCAGCAGACGTGGTATTTCGTTACACCAAACAAAGGAAACTCACAAAACACACAGCCATACTTACAGCTCAATGTCTGGATAATGAACTAGTCCCAGTAGGAGGCATTATAAGCCCCAGTGCTACATGGGAGAAATGTAACAGGTGCAGGTAATGAATGAGCAGCTGCTCACACACTAGGAGGGCAACTGAATGATAACAAACTGCACAGTGGATAAGTACCAGTTCACACCAGTATGCAGAAAAGCCATCATACAACACAGGGGAGATTACAGAAGTGCAAAAATACTGATAAAACAACCACCCACACGCCTACTATCCAGACACGTGGGTGGTTGCTACTGTTGCATATAGATACGGCTATATAAAAGGTGCCAATTATACAGTCACGTGTGGTTCGCCATGCTGGTTTACAACCAATTGATGACGCCTCTACTGTTCAGTTGGGCGGGCTGCCCAGCACATTTCAAGTGTCCAAAACAAAGTACTGACACTCCCTGGTATTACAGGACAAAACTACATAGTGAAAAATATCAAATATCAGGTATTGATACAGTGGCTGCTATATTCACATGCTTGTAACCCACGTCAAGCGTCCTCATAATCTTGCAATTCCCTACATTAGCTTTACTAGCAATTTAGGCTATGTTCACACGGCGTATTTTCGGTGCGCATTCGGCGCCTATTTGCGCTCTGATACAGGCGAGATGCGCGCCGAAATTACGGTAATTCATAGGTTTCATAGAGCACTATGGATTACGCCTCCTCTTCCCGCTCGCACAATACGATCGTATTGTACGTCCGGGGAGATAAGTGACATGAGTAATGCATGTCTATGGGGCCGGCGGGATAGAGCCACCCCTCCCCCACCCACCTCCGCCACATGCCTCGGGAGTATGCATCGTGTGAACATACCCTTACAGAAAGAAAAAAAAAATCACAGAAATAATAATATTTACTTTAAAAGCCAGAAACACGCCCATACTTACAGTTCAATGGCTGGACAATGAACTATTCCCAGTAGGAGACAACATTACCCTCAATACTGCATGGGAGATTTTATTTGCATGAATTGGAGATGGGCACTGCATCAGATATGGTCGCTACATTATAATTTAACATCATTTTGGATAACAGTTACCCTTCACCAGGCATATGGGCACAGCTACACTTTAATATAGTCAGGAAAATAAAATCTCAGCTGAAGGGTGGAGTGTGGTGGTCCTTGATGTAATGATCTCATGACCATAGCCAATGATAAGGCTATGTTCACAAGGCCTATTTTGGGACACATTTCGCCACATATTGCGAGTTTACTGAGCTCTAATACGAGCAAAATCCGTCCCAGTCATTACGGTAATCCACAGTTCTCATAGAGAACTATGGATTCCGTCTCCTCACCCTGCTCGTACAATATAATCGTATTGTACGCGCTGAGAGATAAGTGACATGTCATTTATTCATGGCGCTTACGCCCCGCGAGTAAAGACGGTCTATGGGCTGGCGAGCTCCCAAAC
>JAODAL010011255.1:25000-90000 GCA_025379985.1 Phyllomedusa bahiana | reverse complement strand
AGAGCAGACTGGCGCATGACTTTCCATTCTGTTGTATATTGTGGCAGAGCGGCCTTAGGCAGTCGCATGGTGCTGCCGCTAGGTGGCATACAGCAGGTCACCTGCTAGGAAAGTGTCACCGAAGGCCTGGTCTCGGTGTGGGAAGCCAGTTGTTGTCGTTTAGCAACACTAGGTTGCTGACACCTGTACCTAGTACGGCTGATGCCCAGCCGTTATGGGCTGGCTATTCACGGAACGGCTGCAGTTGGGTGGGTGGCTGTTCCCACGTTGCAGGTCCAGATTTTACCAGGCCTTTAAAAGTCTGGTCCAACAGGCAGTTGGGTGGGTGGCCTTTCCCACGTTGCAGGCCCAGGTTTTACCAGGCCTATAAAAGTCTGGTCCTACAGGAAGCAGAAGCCTTGGTCTGCTATTTGGAGGGGAGTAGTAGAGGAGGCAAGGAGAAGGGCTCTTGTCCTCAGAGTCTTGATATAAGCCTAAAACATACTGTACTGGTGTGTATTGGTGGTACTGGATGTTAGGTTCAGACCCCTGAGTAGAGAGATACTGTCTGTGTTAAGTTAGTGTCTAGATGGGCAAGGGTTTATTATGTATGCTTGTTTCTGTTTACTGCTGTACGTTTATCCTATGCCTGAATAAAGCTGGCTGAGGCCAGTTTTAAAACAGAAAACTGGCGTTGGAGTGCCTCATATTGGTGTGCCAACCGTTCTACGAAAGACGGCGATCCTGTGAGCTGAATGACCCCCTATGCCGAACCAAAATGGTGGCTGAAAGTAAGCGAGGTCTTCTAAGCAAAGCCAAACATGGCCTTCAGCTGTACTTGGAGCTCCCATACAAGCATAGCCGGCTCTCCATTCTGCTCTGTCACTTTCGAGGGGCCATTCCTGAAATAGGTGCAGGTTGCAGAGGTAGGACCCGCACCTATCAAACTTTGATGCCATATGCTAGTGTATGCCATCAAATTCTATGATGGGAACACCACTTTTACTAGAGATTTTTTATGAAAAAGCTGTAATACACCATAATTAAAATTGCTTTATGATACATTAAAGCTTTTTAATATGGAATATTTTGTAAGAGTATTATCTATCATCCAAGTGCCACCTCCCTTCCTATTTTTTGCTCTATAGTCTATACCATTTTTGGGCACAGCAACTTTTTTTTATTTTTATTTTTTTTTAATTAGGGACAGGCCTATGAGTAGCATTACCATATTTGCTTTCTCCATCAAAGTGAATAGTGACACAAGTATAGAAAAATAAATTGCAGGGGGCTCATAGAAATTAAATGGCAAATATTTCAGGCTTTCAAGGGCAGTATCCCAGGACAGGGCTGCTGCATTAAAAGTTGAAACTCGGTGACCTCATGTCTGATTCTTACATTAACAGAATCTCCCCCTGAGCAGTGTTTTAGGGTGTAACCATCAAGATAGGCATTTAGGCCGACAGGTCCCAACATGCCAACGCCAGTTTTTTGGTCTATTTTGCGCCCAAACCACTTTTGACGCCATATTCTTGTTGTAAATGAATTGTCATACACCAAAACTAGGCGCATTATACGACGGGCACGACACTTTGTAATGCGCCTAAATATGGTGCGCTGTGCGACCCATGTCGTGCAATGCGCCTACTGAGGCGCATTACCTGTGTTATGCGCCTCCGTCGGGCAATGTGCCTCAATAGGCACATTACAAATACCACCAATGATATGCAATGCGCCTTTTCTGACGCGATTCGCCTTTTTAAGCGCATTAAGTTTTCTATGCAGAGTATACCGGATGCCAGTTTTTGGAAATGATCGGACTTTCTGGCGCACTTTACACTGATTTAATGCGCCTAAAACTGGCGTGGAAACCCCACTTTTTTGACATGTCGCCCTTAGTGTAACTTGTCAGTTTAAGCCACCTTTCTACAGACAATCGTAGTGGCAAAAGTGCTATGCTTTGTGCAGTTACAAGGGCTCACATGAATATCCAAAAAAAATCTCATCAAAATCTAGTAGTTAATCTCTCTTGATAATGAAAGGCTCCAGCATTACAATTCAGCATGCCTTGTCCAGATGACATTGGAAGAGAGCCAGGACACCTCTATACACACAAGAGAGTTGGCCAAATTATGTGTAAGGCCACGTTAATACAGTCGAGTAGTTTTTCAGCTAGATTTGTATCATGATTCTTTTTTTTTTTGTCTCCGTCAAACTTAATACTTATTATTTTTTATCTGCTTGATATAGGACATGCCATTGATGGGAAAAAGTGGGAGAAAATTCAGCTACAACTGGGACGTCATCGTTCTTCTTCTTATTGACGGGGTCTTATTCCACTTACAAAGTGTCACAGCATATGCGCTGATGGGGAAGATATCACCTGTTACATTCAGGTATTAAATAGAATCTGTTGTATTGATGCAAATATCTGTCAACTTTCCAAAATCAGACAGGAGGCGATTTCTGAAGTCTGAACAATCAGTGGATGGATGTGAAAAGACCAAACTAAAGAATTGAGGTTAAAAAGGAAAAAAAAAGTCCTAATACATTAGTCCAAATTATCAAAAATACTGTGAATATAGACTAGATACATTTACAGACTTAAAGGGGTATTCCCACCATAGGACCTGCCATCAAAGTCTGATAGGTGTGGGTTCCACCTCTGAGACCAGACCTATCTCGGGATAGAAAGGTGAGGCGGTTGTACTCGAGCATGAATCTCCATTCTATTCTGGGGGAGTTCCGCATACAGGTGAGCGGGGTATTCCGCTGTACTCCGTATTTTTGATCTGTATGAAGGACTGATCATGATCTGTCTAAATGGCACTGATTTACCATTGGATTTTTGATCGGAACATGTTCATTCTTCCATCGTATTCAGAAGTGTACTTTTGAGATCAATAGGAATGGCTTAAAACCTCGTGCAAAACAGTGTCCAAAACATTTGGATCCACATAGAAATGAATGGGGCTTGTTTCCGACTGTAAACCGCAAATCAAAAAAATGACCCTAAATCCACATGCACGAACGCCTTAAACCTCCTGGACGTATGGGTACATCCTGGTGGCGTTAAGGAACTGTGTAGCGGGATCGCAGCGCTGATTGCAGATAACACCCAGCGGTTAGAGCGCGGGATGGAGCTACCGCCATCCTGCCCTGTTTAACCCTTTAGAGTCTGCGACAAACATGGCGTCTAAATCAATGAGAAACGGTGCCGCACACCGTTCCTCACTGCGGTCGGAGCCCCCACGGCGAAATCACGGGGTTCAAAACAGTGAACATGGCAGCTGGAAGCCTTGTGAAGGCTGCCATCTCTGCCATGTTTTCATTTTCACTACTTCCAGCCCCAGGCAGGAAGTGGGGGAGCTGCCATCTTGGTACAACCTAATGCATTGTGTGTGCAATGCATTAGGTTGTATAAATGATTGAGCCCCCTAGTGATGAGGCACCCTAGGGGGACTCAAAGTTAAAAAAATAAAAAGTTCAAATCACCCCCCTTTTGCCATTTTACAAATAAAAATAAAAAATAATAAAAATTTATACATATTTGGTATCCCCAAGTCTCAAAAAGTCCGATCTAATAAAATATAGCATCATTTATCCCGTATGCTGAACACCGTAGAAGAAAAAAATCCAAACGCCAAAATTGCGGTTTTTTTGGGTTATTTCGTGTCTCATAAAAATTGGAATAAATTTTATCAAATAGATCCCATGCATTCAAAATTGGTAGCAATAAAAAGTACACTTCGTCCCGCAAAAAATGCCGCCTCACTCAAGTCCGTAGGTGTTAGTACAAAAAAGTTATTGGCCAGAGAAAATGCCGCCGCCGAGCAAATTTCAAAAATGGGAAATTTTTGAAATTTTTTACAGAAACCCTACATGTTTAGTATTGGCGGATGCGTATCAACCTGCAAAATACAGATAACACATAATTTTTTAATGAAGATTGAATTCCATAAAAACAAAACATCCGCAAACATGGCGCAAGTACATTTTATTTCACATTTTGCCCCACTTAGAATTTTTTTGCGATTTCCCAGTATATTCTATGGTAATATGAATAACACCATTAGAAAGTACATCTTGTCCCGCAAAAAAAAAGCCGCCATATGTCTATGTAGGTGGGAAAATAAAAACGTTCTGGTTCCTGGAGGAGAAAAATGAAGACTCATATTTTTCTTTTTTCCTTTGGAGGGGTTAAGGCGCTAAGCATGTGAAGTACTGCATCTTTTCAATAGCAGAATCTGATAATTAAATTTTACTCATCGTCTGGACTTCCCCTCATAGGGCCACTGAGCGTAGTTTGACATCCCTACAAAACTTTTTAAATTTCGAATAAATCTCGAAAAAACTTGAATACTACACAAGTAAACAAATCCACACAAAATCCTATTTGCATGCGATAAACGGGCGTAGGAAAGCCCACAATGAAGAGATAATATACTACCCGATTATACAAATAACTTGCGCAAAGAACAAACAACTAAAAAATGTATAACACTCGAGACACAATAAAATATAACTTTTAATATAGACCAATAATAATAATAATACTACACTAATATGAGGTAAATACCCTAACAAAAAAAGCCCTATATATACCCCTAAACTGCCTAACCAATACTTGGGGTATCCGCCCCAATAAGGGCGCCCTCAACAGGAACCTAGACTACCCCTAATTTACCCTAACAAACTACACATGTATGTAAAGTTCTGGTGACCTATGCCTTTTGTGTCGTTTTAGCGTCGCCAGCACTGTGAAGCACGCACTTTCTATTTGGCTCAGTATTATCATTTTTGGGAACAAGATCACCAGCCTTTCTGCCATTGGAACCGTGTTCGTGATCATCGGCGTCCTGCTCTACAATAAGGCAAGACGGCATCAACGAGAATCAATCCGAATGATGACCACTCTATCCAACACAGAGGACTCCGAACCACTAATAGGACAGGACCAAAAATCACATGACAAATAGAATGGCCGGGTTGCAATGACTACCGTTTTGTTCCTGCCATTGACATTCTTGGTAACTGTTTTGTAACTTCTGCTGCTACGTGGCGGCCATCGCTAGATGTACAAGGTCACCAGGAGACAATGATTACATAGAGATCAGTAAGTTTTGGATCAGAGAAGTTCAGTTGGAAATGTTACTTGATAGTTTTCTGATTTCTTCCGTTAATGCACAGAAGAGGAGGTACAGTTATGGGGCAATGATGGCAAACTACCCGCCCATGAAGAGCACAGAACCCGACATTATGCATCTAACTGGATCACATCAGGTTATAATTCCTGCTTCAGAGTAAAATGAACTTAAATGGACAAATAACCAAATGTGAAGCCATACCAATGGGTAACACAGAATTCAGGCCCAGGGGCCACAGTATAGGACTGACCACTATGCAGTTTAAAGCAAGCAACAATGCAAAGCTAGCTGACGTACCTAGGAACCAATCACTATACCACATACCCACTTTAGATTTCTTTCCTTCCCAGCAATCAATGGGTTCATATTGCTCAAATCTGTTTTTATTGGTCTAGTAGTGTTAATGGTAGCGCTAATAGAAATTATAGAAGCTCTTTGAGAGTGCCCAGGTTACAGGAGATGTTCAATTTTGCTGTTTTTATTGCTGCAATGCATCTAAAATAAATGTAAAGTGAAGCAAATTTGCAACTAGTCTTGATTAAAAATATAGTTCTGTTTGGGGTATGTAATTTATGCAGAACTATGTGGCTTCAAATTTTTACTGTAGTCATGTTCCTTGCAATTGCTTAGGAGTGCTATGCACAATCGGTAGAATGGTTTTAGGATTTTTTTTAGATGCATGGTAGCAATTCAGAATTATGGCAGAAAGTGTACGTTAAAGCGCAACTGTCAGGTGGTTTATGCTACCCTAAGGTATGATGAATGAAGAGTTTAATGATATATAGGTTTATATCATGTGGAGCTGGATTTCTGAGTAAAAAACAGAGTAAATCCTGATAGGACTCCTTAATAGACAGTCAAAGTCCTGCTTACTCCACCCACAAACCGTGATTGACAGCTTTCCCTGTATTACAAAAAGAGCACTTACAGGATCAAATTAAGCAATCAAAATGTACATAGTTATGTAAAAAAAAACAAATACAAAAAAAGGGACATTTTGACCCACGGCTTTTCCTGTATTAGTGTGTGTACAGAGCAAACTGTCAATTTTTTTTTTTTTTTTTTAGAAATATTTTTTCACTTTTTTATTCTGAAATTCAGCATCAAATTATATACACCTATATATTCCAGAGCTCAGCCTCTCTCTCTATCACGTCCTGCTCTCAGATAGGTCAGCATAAACCACCTGAGAGGTTGTTGTTAAGGGCTTACACTTTGCAGCATGTAATAATCCAGTAGCTTATCTTGGGGGACCATGGCCATAGGAGCTCCTGTATATTAAACATGAATAATGCCCACAGATGTGAATCACAGGCTACTGAACCACTGCAAAGAATACCACAAGGTATGAGCACCTGGTATCCTCATCCAGGTGAGCTGCCTGTAGTGTATGGGTCTGGTTCTCATTTATAACTTACTTATTACACCTGGCACATATGTCTAATACATTCCTGAAAAAAAAATCTACTTTAAAAACATTACTTGTACTTCTAGGCGCTTGAGTGGTCCTGGTGATCGGGCCATCCAAGCATCATCACATTGTGGCCTTGGTGATCTGGCCATCCAAGCATCATCAAACTCATTTCCTTACAAATACTACTAGTGAGCTTGTTTGTAATGGTTTACACAATGGCCTTTAAAGATGGCCGTATGCATTTTAATATTTTTTTGATTGACAGAGCATGGGGCCATTTATGAGAGGTAGTGAGCATTTTGGATAGCCTGATGCACCCTCATCTAGTACCAAGCCTCACCAGATGATAGCTTCTGTGTATGATCTCCTTAAAAGTTATCAAAACATTTGACATAGAAACCAGTTTTTGTAGATGTTGTTGGTTACCCTAAAGGGGTTGTCTGAGAGTCGGGCAAAATCCTGTACTGGTAGGGATTGTTATAGAATGTAAATGAAAAACCTTAACGCGTCTCTATAGCTGCCAATGTTCTAGCACCTTCATAGCTATGGTTTTTCCCAGGGTCTTCGAGCAATGACTTCACAGACATTGGTGACTTTAGGGCTGAGTTGAGGTTAATTCAGGCTACAGTCTTCACACCTTCATTGTTTCAGACCAACAATATGCAGTTCACAAGCTACTTATAGTTTTAGACTTATTTTATGTAATGGTGTCCCTTTTAGTAATTACTATATTCTGGGTGTGAGGTCTGTGTGTCCAAGATGACACTGCCTTCATGACTGATTCAGTGTCCACTGCCCACAAGAGATTTCCTCTTCCATGTGCTGATTTCAGCTTCCCTTTCCTTCCTGAACAGTATGCTTTGTGTGCTCTCCTTTCTCTCTAAACAGATACACCCCCTGTGTGTGATTCACCATCTCACCATGGAGAGTTTGCCATGAGTGCTCTGCCTTCTCTCTCTACTTACACACAGATTTTGTTTTTTTACCTTTTTCCTCCTGAAAACTGCCATGTGTGTTCTTTCTTACCTTTCTGCAGCGTACGTGATCTGCCCATCTTAATAACGTCAGATGCCCTCATCTCCATACGTTCTCTTTTCCCTCCCTGTTGCTACTGAGAGAGCAGGAGCGATGTACTAGCTGTGCACTCTGATCTGTGTCAGAAGCAGCAGGACAGCCAGCTATGTGACGTAGTTACATGGTAGCACAGTGGTAGGAAATTTTCAATGAAGGTTATTTAGAAACTTGTAACATTTTGCATTTAGGAAGTAAAAAAATATTTCAATGCAAAGGTTTCAATGGCCTTAAAAAGCCAAGGCTAGACCCCAACTAGCCACACTTCATAGACCACCTTAATTAGCATCAATATGAAAAAAAATCATGTTATGTTGCCAAATTGTGTGTTTGCCTTTATAGAATGTACTATTTTCTTACCTGTGTCAATGAGTAGAGAGTGACGTACCCGTGTCTATTGTGATGTGTAGGTTCTGATCAGCAGTAACAGTAGTATGAATTTCTATCAAGAACCTGTACTTAAAGGAGTTGTCTCACTACATTGATTCATCTTACCTCAGTCCTGTTTTCTTGGTTTCATTTTGAATTCAGGGGTGTGTTTACTGGCTTCCACTAGGCTGCAGTAGAAGCCAGGTCTGTAGCTATAGCAACCTATCAAGCGAGATCAAACAGGTCTGTAGCTTTAGCGACCTGAGGAGCTGATGCAGCCCATACAAGAGGGGATATCTAGGAATAGGTAGGACACTGTTAATGGACATATATTGCAAAGTGACTTGTTTTTCCAAGATCTTAAACATAAAAAGCAGCAATCCCTGTAGTGAGACAACGCCTTTAACATGAATACTGTTAATAATCATTTTCTTTATATTTTTGTAACACAAAGAGGTTGTCCACTTGAAAAAAAAATTATATCTAAATTGCACCCTGGTGAGCAAAAGAAAAAACCACCTGCTGCTCCTTAACTCTATGGTGCTCCGCTTCTCTTCACTTCTGGATTCTGGTCCCGACAAATGGGAGAGGCTCGCGCTCCATTTACTTACAGTGGGATGTGAGGCTCTCATTTTTGATCTGACAAGACCCTGGAAGTGAATAGGAGCAGATCGCCAGGGAGCCTTGCAGTGGCGGGGACAGGTAGGTATTTTTTTTTTTTTTTGGCCACCCTGACCCCATTTAAAAAAAAAAATTTCCCAAGTGGACAACCCCTTTAATTCGCTGACTGCAGTCGCTGAGTACTATTTTCTGTATGTCATGACTGCTCCAGGATTATATTATGACCGGACCGACGGCAAGAACCAGGACTGGTGACCGCTTGTAATGCCGCCATCATTACGTCATGTTGCTCAAGGCAGCGTCATTCACATCTGTGTATTGTACAGAAATCTTTCTATTTTTATGAACTGCGGCTAAAGCCTTTTGTAGAAAACTTGCATTCCTGACCTCTGGCCGTGTGTATTGTGTGTACAGCATCGTATCCTTATTTGTGACCAATGCAGTTGTCGCCTTGTAAGAATGAGAATGGCATTACTTGAAACGTATTGTTTTATTGTGATTCTGTTAATATTTAATTGCTTTTATTTTGCTGGTTCACCCACTAGGATTAGGAGTCGGTGCTTACAACAAGCGTACCTGATACCCAGACACAGACAAGGCTCCTATATTATCGATAGAACTCGTAGGCTTAAACTGAATGTTCACCAATGTCCTATTAAAGTAAAACGTTTTATGTTGATCAATTTCTTGAAATATCAGAGTTCCATTTTACTGATACAGCGCTCTGAATACATGCAGAGTTAACCTATCAGTTGATTTATGCTATCCTATCTGAGAGCAATGAAATAGATAGAAGCTGAGCTCTGTGAGATATAGGTTTGTAGATTTTGAAGCTGGATTTCTGAATAAAAACCTGAGAAAGCCCTAAAAAAGAAAGTTAAAGTACTGCTTAGCCCGGCCATGGACAGTGATTGACAGTTTATTCTATACACACACTGATACAGAAAAAACTGTCAATCTTTATATGTGGCAGCGTTAAGCAGGACTTTTACTCTCTCTTAAGGAGTCATATCAGGATTCACTCTGCTTTACTACTCAGGAGTTCTCCAAATCATATCAGTACTCAGCTCCTCTCCTCTATCACATAACCCTATACATCACAGAGCTCAGCTCCTCTCTTCTATCACATAACCCTATACATTACAGAGCTCAGCTCCTCTCTTCTATCACATAACCCTATACATCACAGAGCTCAGTTTCTCTCTTCTATCATATAACCCTATATATCACAGAGCTCCGCTCCTCTCATCTATCACATAACCTTATACATCAGAGCTCAGCTCCTCTCCTCTATCAAATAACCCTATTTATCATAGAGCTCAGCTTCTTTCCTCTATCATATAACCCTATATATCCCAGAGCTCAGCTTCTCTCCCTCTATCATATAACCCTATATATCACAGAGCTCAGCTTCTCTCTTCTATCATATAACCCTATATATCACAAAGTTCAGCTTCACTCCTCTATCATATAACCCTATATATCACAGAGCTCAGCTTCTCTTCTCTATCATATAACCCTATATATCACAGAGCTCAGCTTCTCTTCTCTATCATATAACCCTATATATCACAGAGCTCAGCTCCTCCCCTCTATCACATAACCTTATACATCACAGAGCTCAGCTCCTTTCCCTCTATCATATAACCCTATATATCACAGGGCTCAGATCCTCTCCCTCTATCATATAACCCTATATATCACAGATCTCAGCTTCTTTCCCTTGATCACATTCTGCTTTCAGATAGGGGAACATAAACTACCTGATAGTTAAATTATGAAGGTTTACCGGTCTGATGCCACCACTAGGGGGAGCTTAATTGCTTCCTCAGATTCCTGAAAATGGTTATTCCAGGTAATAGACAGCTGAGATATGATTCATTGATGTGGAGCACCACCACTTCCCTTGGGAAGATTTTTTGCAAAATAATTTTAAGCATAACTTTCATCCTGTAACTTGCTGCTTTCTCTGTGTAGCACATCAGGTGTACGTTATGTGCACAGAAGATCCAATTTAATCTGTATATTTTTGCTTATTAATGTAAGTAGGTCCTGTTTGGTCCAGTAGCCATCATCTACAGGAGGACGGTTCACCAAGGGGCTTGTGAATATGAAATAAAGACAAACCTTTTGCTGCTTTTATCCATCAATATTTAAAGGGGTTGTCTCACTACATTGATTCGTGTAACCTCAGTCCTATTTTCTTGGTTTTACTTTGAATTCAGGGGCGTGTTTACTGGCTTCTACTAGGCTGCAGTAGAAGCTAGGTCTGTAGCTATAGCAACCAGTGCTGGCAGCCTATCAGGAGAGATCAAACAGCTCTGTAGCTATAGCGACCTGTGGAGCTAATGCAGCCCATAAAGAGGGGACATCTCGGAATAGGTAGGAGACTGTAAAGTAACTGCAAAGTAACTTGTTTTTGCAAGATCTTTTACATAAAAATCAATCCTTGTAGTGAGACAACCCCTTTAAGCAAAGGAAAATGCCACAAGGAAATCTCTGCAGAGTGTACTCGGTGTTTGCCTGGGCGCTTTTTGAAACGAAGGGGTCAGGTCCGTTCCTTCCAGCGTCCACAGCTGGGTTCCAGCCGCCATCTTTCTTTCTGAATCAGCCTAGGAAATACTAGATGCTATTCTCTTTTTCTGTTCAGTGAGTGACACCACTAAATGTCCTCAAGACTGGAAATACATTGACCTCTTATTCGTGTCCAACACTTAAAGTGTTTTTTTTCACCACAAACATTGATGGCATACCAATAGGCTTTGGGATTCGCACCTGTCTTGAGAACGAGCCTTAGTTGGGACCTGCATCTGTCACACATTAAAAGGGTTTTTTCATGCCGTTTCAGAGAGTCACAGGCAGCTTTAGACTCGCACTGCCTGGTCAGACCGTAGGTGGGGCTATAGCAGTGATTAGCATATTTAGCTCCTCTATAACTAGCTGAGCCCTTACACTAATATAAGTACAGGAGATATAACCTTCAATAAACAAAAGCTACAGTGCTCTGAGGAGTGAATACTATTATATTAATTATATATTAATTAATCTAATCTTGTTAGACCTAAGGACTGATCTGTCCAACCATGGTGACGTCACTCCCTGCTCCCTCAAAATAGTGGTAATAACCGCAGCACTACCTTATATGTGAATGCACTGTCTCTGGCCCCGAATCCACAAGGCCCAAAGAGTCCGGACACGTTCAATAAGAGACTGCATCCAGCAGGTTGGTGAAAAAGCGTTCTCTTTTATTGCTCCATAAAAACACCCCCGTGTTGACCCACAC
Organism: Phyllomedusa bahiana; assembly: GCA_025379985.1. Lineage (NCBI taxonomy): Eukaryota > Metazoa > Chordata > Amphibia > Anura > Hylidae > Phyllomedusa > Phyllomedusa bahiana. Next base: position 78,116 of record JAODAL010011255.1, on the reverse strand, counting down.
AGGGTTTTATCCAGCATGGGGGTCGAAACGTTGCATTTTATTGTGGGTGTTTTCATGGAGGAATAAAAGATTACGCTTTTTCACCAACCCACTGGATGTTGTCTCTTATTGAACATGTTTGGACTCTCTGTCTATTCAGGAAGAGAGAGCAGGACAGAAACCTGTCTGCACTCAGAGCAGATCAAATCTCTCATCTCCTGACTGGGGAAAAATCACAATGCATTTAGAAAATGTCTTCAATGTCCGTTTCTTACATGTTAAAAGCTAATCTTTGTAGACAGGAAACCCCTTTAAGGACATATCCTATCGATATGCCATCAATGTTTGTGGTGAGAAAACCTCCTCCCATGGATACGTTCATAGGGAATGGAAAAAAAATAGTTGCAGATTTTCAGCAAATTCCAGTAGTGAATCTGAGACAAAGTTTTGTTGCAGATTTCGCATTTTAAATCTAAAAGGAAAATTAACAAAATAAATTGACCTACTGCAGATCTGAAATTCACTCCTCAGGTCCAGTTCCATGCAGACTTTTTTTCCCCTGTAGCATGTGAATTTTATCCATTTGTTCCTACTGTAATATTCTCCAGATTTTCCTACTTGTGAATCTGGATGGAAAATCTACATTATATCTATTGGGTGTGAATATACCCAAATAGCGGGAACACACTTTTTGTCCTACTGATGTGGATGGGTTGCAATCGCATTCCCTGGTTTATCACCACACGCCGCTGACTTCTGCATGTTAAGCAATGTCTACACTGCACAGGAAAACGATCGTATCTTCGGCGCTTTTCATTTTTTAAAAGCGCCCCATAGTGGCCCCATAGACGGCAATAGAAAAGACAAGCTGCAGTCTCCACAGCTCTTCTTTTCTCTGCTGGTCTTTCGGCAGCGGCGTATTATACAACATGTTGTATAATACGCCGGCGCTTCTCATTTTCTTGCTGTCTTTCCATACAATGCTATTGTATGGGTGACGTCAGGAAAACGAGAAGCGACCACGGTTTTTTTGTACAAAGCGCAACAAAAGCCGCGGTCCTGCATCAGAAAAAAAACGGTCGATTTTGGCCGTTTTTGTCCGATGCAGTGTAGACTTAGCCTTACAGACCATAGTGATCTAGGTGTGAGGAGCAGGGATTGCGGCAAAGAAAGGCTTAAAGGGAATGTGTCATCAAAAAGTGACTTATTGTTTAACTCACATTTTAATGTTAAACACATTTTGTAGGAATTTTTGGTTATTTTTTTAAATTTTTCTACATCACTTTCAATATTTTTTTATAATTCTTAAGTCCTGCAGTTTTCACTTTGGCCCACTGGGCCAAATTTTAATTGTCTGACACTCCGCTCTGTTTAGAGAGCTTTTCAGCAGTCGGCTCATTATCAGTAAAGCAGGTCAACTGAAAGGAACACCATTGGAACAGATAACACAAATCACCAGTCAAGGGGAATGTCACAGTTTCCCCCTCTCCCCCCCTTAAACATTTGAAAATTTCCCTATAAAAGTCTATAGGACAGAAACTGCCCTTAAGAATCCTATGGGCATGAAGCTGCTGTAAAGAAATCTCTCTGACTGCTGTTAAAGCAGTGCAAGCAAGAATGTCTTCTCCCCAATCAAAATATAGATGGCCGAATAGAGAAATCTACAATCGGGAAATAAAAAACGACTGAGAGAAAAACCCATATGATCAGGGCTTGATTTAATAAGGAAAAAAAATAATAAATTGGCGACATATTCCCTTTAAGTGACTATTTTCCACATCAAGTAAACAACAATTTGAAAGCAGAACTAATATCCAAAGATCCACAAAAAATGTTTATGGCCTTTGTTCACAGGGTTATTTTTCCCCCGGATTGGCGCCGTACTGCGCCCGGATTTGCGCTGCAGTACGGCGCCAATCCGTCGGAGTCATTACGGTAATCCACTGCTCTCATAGAGAACAGTGGATTCCGCGCTCCTCCCCGCGCGGGCGAATCCGCCGCGGGGAGAAAGTGACATCACATTATTACGCGCGTACGCGCCTAAACAATCATTTTTCATGGGGCCGGGAGCGGCGCCCCCGCTGTGCTCCGGCCCCGTCCCCCCCCCCTTATTCACGCGGATTTGTGAGCTCAATACGGCTCACAAATCCGTCGGGAATAAGCCGTGTGAACACGGCCTATATCTCCTGGTGAAAGGCACCAGACTGCCCTCCACTTAGTCCATAGCCCCCATCAAAAATGTTCTAAAGCCTCGGTGTGTTAAAAGGATCCCAGAAAATTTATTAAAGCAGATACATATTGCAAAAATGCAATGTTTCAGCCAATTGAGCAGCTTGATAAAGGCCGTGTGTGGCTGAAACATTGCACTGGTGGGATGTACTGGTATCGGCTGTAATACATTTTCTGGGATCCTTATGACGGGCTGACACCAGGAGAAATTCTTCTCTGCACCAGTGTGTAGCCGCAGCGACATTCTCAATTATCTCTATGTTTTTACACATTTATAGTGAGCACTGCAATAGGCAATGCAGATTTTAACATTTGACGTATTTTCCAGCCTTTACTAGTGGTGCCAATGAATGGCTATGGCAGATGGATTTGCAAATATAGAATAGTAGAGACTTCATGTGTCAGTGCACATGGCATCCTGTGTTGCAGACTCCTCTCTGTAAGGGGCCCGTTCACATGGTGATATACTTTCCATCAGTGGTGTCAGGTGGGTGGACTGGGAAAAGAAAGGTGCCCCGAGAGGGTGGGCTCATAGAAATCAATAGACCAAGTAATGCTACGTCTCCTCTATTTCTATGGGCCCACCTTGGTCTCAGTCGGGATACATTATTGTACAGTACCCTAATGGATGGTCTAATGCTGCATCTGAGCCTTGACACACTGGGCCTTATGTATGAAAACTGTCTAACATTAAGACGGTCTTTGTTGCCCTTAGCAACCATTGCTCAGCTTTTATTTTATATAGTCTGGAAAAATGAAAGCTGAGCCCTGATTGGTTGCTATGGGCTCTGATTGGTTGCTATGGGCAACAAAGACCGTCTTACTGCTAGACAGTTTTCATACATAAGGTCCATGGTATGTATAAGTGAAATACCCCAAATTGGGCCAATGAGAGAGAAAACAAGAAAACAAATAAGCTCTGATTGGTTGCTATGGACAACAAAGATAGTTTTACTGACAATTTACATATATAAAGCCAATTGTACTTCCAACATGGACGACAAGAATGTTGCAATATAATTGATACTGTGATTATTATCTGTTGATAAAGGTCTCAGAGACCGAAATGTTTAGGAAGGATTTGGACCTTTTGCATAAAGCCCTTACTGATTTTTTTATTTTTTTTATTTTTTATAATTGATTTGTAGAATAAAGGATATCACTTAGACTGCTGTTGGATATTTTGCTAGTAAAATGCTCTGTGAATGGCCTCTTACTAAACATGTCCTCTTAAGATGTTAAAAGTATAAAACATGTCTTACATCTACATTATATACAGCTGACTACGGCATACATAGCACAGGGTTTTTTTTCTTATCAGAAAGGAACAGTGGGCCCGATTTTTTTAAAATGTCTAGCATTAAGACCGTCCTTGTTGCCTATAGCGACCGATCAGAGCTCATGGCAACCAATCAGTACGCAGCTTTCATTTTTCCAGAGCCGTTTATGAAATGAAAGCTGCGCTCTGATTGGTTGCTATGGGCAACAAGGACAGTCTTACTGCTAGACAGTTTTCATACATAAGGCCCAGTGTTTTTTGCTGTGTATTGTTTTGCTGAGTTGTTGGCTGTGGACCTGGAGACACAGAAGCGGCGAGGGATCCATTTTGTTCGTTGATGCCAGTTTCTCTAATATGGCTGATAATAAGTCTCTGCATTAACCATAAGATGACTTTTTCCCAACCAAACTTATTTCCTGACAAATGATCATAAATACCACATTTTCGGTGTACAGTTAAGCTATGTTCACACAGGAAAATTTCGGCACGCATTTCGCGTTGTATTTGCGCTCTAGTACGAGCGAGATGCGCGCCGAAATTATGGTAATCCATAGCTCTCATAGAGAACTACGGATTACGCCTCCTCTCCCCGCTCATATAATACGATCGTATTGTACGCGTGGGGAGATAAGTCAATTGTCAATGTCAATTACTTTGGCGGTGGAATATTATGCGCTTACGGGGGAGGGGATTAGCGCGACTCCCAAAATTGTAAGCGCCGCAATACGCCCGAGAACGTAGCTCCTTACTGCAGTGGGAAACAATTTTTTGCATATGTATATCACAGAAATCCACATTCCAATAAGCCGAAAACGGAGGCCTCTGTAGGCTGGGGAACGAGGGTCTATTCAGTCCAGCATCATCTCTTATGTTTCACAGAAACCATGACAGTATGAAGGATTCATCACATGATGGAATTATATGTGGACCGAGTCTCAGCTATAGGACCGAATCCACAGTCTGTCTGATAAACTGTCCGTGCAGTGAGGCCTCATAATGCATCTATATAAAAGCTGTACGGTGAAGTCATGCAGATTTTTAAACAAAGACGTTACTATAATTTCCAGCACTAAATAAAGTTTACTCTAATTTGTGGCTACCAAGCTGTTTGAAACTACAACTCCCAACATGGCGGACAACCAAAGAGAATCCAAGCCAAATTACAGTCCTTTAAGGGGTGTTTCCCTCCTCCCCCCTGACATATATGGCATATTGATTAATGGTGGAAGCCGCACTTCTTTTGGGAATGGACGTCTAAAAATCTCCAAGCAGAATGGAGAGGAGATCACACCTGCCTGGTACGTGAGTAAAGCCCAGCAGTGTTGAATGAAAAGAAGAATGCCACCCTAACCGATCTCCTCTCCACTCTGCCATGAATATCTGAGATGGGAACCAGGGCCGTTCCTAGGTTAAATTGCACTCAGGACGAAGTGCAGAAATCCCCCCCCTCCTTCCCGTAAAATAATGCGCCACACTGCTTCACCAGATAGTTGCCCCGGTGGCCATGTAATACCCCCCTGTAACCAGACAGTTGCCCCTGTAGCCAGATGGTTGCCCCTGTAGCCATGTAATACCCTCCTGTAACCAAATAGCCCCAGCAGCCATGATAGTTGCCCCTGTAGCCAGTTGCCCCTGTAGCTCTGCTATTTGCCCCTGTAGTCAGTTGCCCCGTAGCCCTGCTAGTTGCCCCATAGCCATGATAGTTGCCCTGTAGTCAGTTGCCCCTGTAGTTTAAATTGCCCCTGTAGCATTTTTCCCCCTTTTAGCCAGTTCCCCCTGTAGCCAGTTTTCCCCCCGTAGCCAGCTGCCCCTGTACCCGTTTTGCCCCCCCTGTCAGTTTCCCCCCGTTTCCATTTCCCCCTGTAGGGCCCGTTTTCCCCCCCCCGTAGCCAGTTTTCCCCCCTGTAGCCAGTTCCCCCCGTAGCCAGTTTTCCCCCCCCCGTAGCCAGTTTTGCCCCCCTGTAGCCATTTTTCTGCCCCCCGTAGGCTTTGCCCCTGTAGCCCCGTTTGCCCCCTGTAGTCAGTTTTCCCCCCTGTAGTCAGTTTTCCCCCCCTGTAGTCTGTTGTCCCCCCTGTAGCCAGTTGCCCCCATGAAGCCAGTGTTCCCCACTGTAGCCAGTTTCCCCCCCCCCCTGTAGCCAGTTGTCCCCTTTGCGTTTTCCCCCTGTAGCCAGTTTTCCCCCTGTAGCCAGTGCCCCCCCCCCCGTAGCCAGTGCCCCCCCCGTAGCCGTTTTGCCCCCTGTAGCCAGTCCCCCCCCTGTAGCCAGTTTTTGCCCCCTGTAGCCAGTTGCCCCCTGTAGCTAAGTATAATAACAAAAAAACTCACTTACCTTTCCAGGATCCCTGCAGCGGCCAGGTCCCGGGAGCTGGGATTCAGTGTAAGCGGCGTGACGTCATCACACCGCTTACGCTCAGCTCCCGGGGCCTCCTGGGACGGGAGCCGAGACTCAGCGTTGCAGGGGGCGTGGTGAAAGCCGTGTGCCCCCTGCGACGCTGCTGTGTATGTATCACCACGCTGACTGACTGCTGATACATACAGGGGAGGAGGCAGGAGGGGAGCGATCCGTCCTGCCTCCTCCCTGTACCGGCAGCTGCATTAAGTGTGTGCAGCTGCTGGCTTTGACTCTGCACAGCTGTTTTACAACGGCCGTGTAGAGTCCAGGGCTAACCGCGAGGTGGGCGGCGTCCCCACTCGGGTGAGCGGAGCCCCGGGCGATCGCCCGCCCCTAGGAACGGCCCTGATGGGAACACCCCTTTAAAGTGGCTCTAACTAAGCTTAAAGGGGTTGTCTAACTACATTGATTCGTTTTATCTCAGTCCTGTTTTCTTGGTTTCACTTTAAATTCAGGGCGTGTTTACTGGCTTCTACTAGGCTGCAGTAGAAGCCAGATCTGTAGCTATAGCAACCAGTGCTGGCAGCCTATCAGGAGAGATCATACAGGTCTGTAGCTATAGTGACATGAGAAGCTGATGCAGCCCATACAAGAGGGGATATCTAGGAATAGGTAGGACACTGTTAATGGACACATATTGCAAAGTGACTTGTTTTTACAAGATCTTTAGCATAAAAATCAATTCTTGTAGTGAGACAACCCCTTTAACTTTTGGGCTTCAATGTCTCCCACACATTACAGTATAATTGCAAAATTACCATACTACGACCCTTATGTTTTCCTGTGGAAAAAGTTGTAACTATTGTTTAAAGAAAACTCATTTGTCCTTCTTGGCATGATATAGAAGAATCATTCTCTCCTCCCGTTCCGTCCCGGCGGCTGTCCTGTTCATCCCCACTGAAGCATTGAACGTTCAGCGATCACGTGACAGGTGCAGCCAATTACAGGCCACAATGAATGAGCATTCTTAAAGGGGTTTTGCCACGAAGTAAAACTGACGTGTGAAGCTCACAAATTAAATAATAAACATTTTCACCCTTCATCATTATGAAATATTCTGCACTGTTTTTGTTTTAGCTGCGCCTTAAGTGATCCATTGTTTACACCACGTCTCCAGGGGATATGTCCAGGGCTTAGAGCTCCTCAGTCCTGGTCGCACATGCTCAGACATCACCTCTCCTTTCAGGCTGCTACTGAGTGTCCAACCCCAGGTGCTGTCATTCTACTCCTGTCCTCTGTGCTCTTTAGTAATTAGTCAAATAGTGCAAATAAATTAAAAAAGAAACCTCAATCAGGTCTGTGCACTGACAAAGTGAAAAAAAATGCACAGGTTTGGTTCCTGCGGGGATTTGAACCGAGGACCCTTGTGCCTGGAGGTAAAAACTTTACCACTGAGCTACAATGTAGTTATACACAGCTCTGTACATAAACAGACCTTTCTTTGACTACAAAGAGGAAAGGCATGGTGATGTCATCCTGCAGGGTCACATATTATGCACTTCAACCAAATCACACACACCCCCTTCTGAGCACACAGAGCTGAAGAGCTGGATACAGGAGGTATGAAATGAGATCCTGGCAAAACCCTTTTAAAGGGGTTTTGCCAGGACGTGCCTTATCTGCTAAGAAGCAAATGTAAACAAAGCAATGCTGAGCTGAGAGAGTGAGACACAGTCAGAGCACAGAGCCGTGCATAAGGGATCATGTGAAATGTTCATTCAAATAATCAAACTACAACTAGTGGATTCTGTATACAAAAGACAACACCTTTTCTCCACAGCCTCTTGAAAGTTTCTTCATGTTCTCTGTCATTAGATAAAGCAGGGATCTACTCAGATAATCACACTACATCTGGTGGATTCTGTATACAAAAGACAACATATTTCTAACCGGTGCCTTGAAAGCTTCTTCAGCTCCCTTTCATCAGATAAGAAGTGTTCTCTGCCGGCCAGCAGCTCTTGTCAGGTCGTATCTAATAGAAGCTTTTAAGTAACTAAGGGCAGGTAATGCAGCCTGTAGCTCTCTCAGGCTGCAATTTTTTTAATCACATATATTTACAAAAAGTGATTGAATACCCATTTTGGAGGATCCCACGTCAACATTACATCGTGGCAAAACCCCTTTAATTTTAAGGGTATGTTCACACGGCTTATTTTGGGGCGCATTTCGCCACGTATTTGGAGCGTGTTGCGCTCTAATATGATCGAAATGCGCCCCAATCATTATGGTAATCCACAGTTCTCATAGAGAACTATTTATTACGCCTCCTCTCCCCGCTTGTACAATACGATCATATTGTATGCACAGGGAAATAATTGACATGTTTAATGCATGTCTATGGGACCGGCATGACTCACAAAGACCCGAAGAACAAGCCGTGTGAACTTACCCTAACATCTGACATGGGATTTTTTGGCACAGTCATTTGCAACTTTCCCCCCTCGCCCCAAAAGGAGACACTCAGTTTTTGTGGTAACCGCCCCCCTTTTTCCATGCTTTGACGTTGTGTTGCCTTGCGGTCGGACCCTTCACATTGCCTGGTCTTGTAGAATTGTATTCTGGAAATTTTCTCTCTTCGTCTTCATTATGTCACTGTACCTCCCAACTATGGCTTTGTTAAGCTTCTCATGTGTTTTTTATTTTCCCCACAGTCTCCATCTTCCATCGAGAGCTTTTACTGGTTTATTTAAGACTTTTAATTGTTTTATAAATGTAGAATTTTTTTGTTACTAATTTTATTGCATCTTAATGGCGTGTTCACATGGTGTTTTAACTCAGTGTTCACATCCGCTTTTTATATCCATCTCTGGGACCGACAGGACGGACCCAGAGATGGATCTAACAATTAGCAGGGAGTTTATCACTGCCCGCAACGAGGAACACGCAACGGCGTTCACATGAGAGATCGCTGCTGCGTGTTTCCCTCCTTCCTGTCGGCGCCGTCTTTGAAAGAAATGACATGCAATTCTTTCAAAGACAGACCCGAGCGGCGCTTTTGAAACACGCAACGGCGATCTCTCATGTGAACGCCGTTGCGTGTTCCTCATAGCGAGCAGTGATAAACTCCCTGCTAATTGTTAGATCCATCTCTGGGTCCGTCCTGTCTGTCCCCGAGACGGATCTAAAAAGCAGATGTAACATGGAGTTAAAACACCATGTGAACAAGCCCTAAACGCAAACTGCATCTTCCACTTGGATAAGATGCCTTGTAAAGTGATTGTGAATCTTGCCATGTTTGATTCAATACTTTCATTCTGAATAAACATGAACAGCGAGCTGCTCTGCATCTTCTCTTATTTTGCGTTTTACCATTGACAGAATGATATTGGATCCGAACCACAGACAGCAGGGATGAAACCTATTGAGGTCCATTGAGGTGTGGCGGTAACGTAATGTAACCGTACAATAATTATTTGTCTAATATGTGCTCTGTTGTGTCAGTGACATTTAGAGCAAGGTGAAAATGTCCGTAAGGAAATATTAGAAAATGTTTCTTCAACCCCATTCTGCCACCATCCAGTTTTTCTTATGACTAAGGCTATGTTCACACGGCTTATTTGCAGGGCGTAATTACGTCCCGCAATTACGCCGTGTGGACTGGGGCGGGGCGGGAGCGGAGGGCCGGCACCTCGCGGCCCATAGACTTTCATTACCAGCGGTGTGTATTCGCCGAGTAGGGAGAGGAGACATAATCCATAGTTCTCTATGAGAACTGTGGATTACCGTAATGACTGGGACGGATTCCAGCCGTAATTCGTGCACTCCGGCGCGTAATTACGGACTGAAATACGTCCAATTTTAAGCCGTGTGAACAGAGCCTAAGAGACGTTAGGAAGAGGAGAACTTCCAAATTTGATGTTCAAGGTGCCATTTCAACACCTCAAACTCCGTCATATTTCTTAAGTCATTCTTGAACAATTTTTGCAGTATAACTGGGGACTTATCCTGTTGATAGAGGCCCCTGCCATTAGGGAATCACGCTGGCATGAAGGATGGACTTGGCCTATATAATAATAGGCAGGTGGTATGTGTCATAGTAACACCCACATGATGCCAGGACACAAGGTTTCCTAGCAGAGCATTGCTCATCACACTGCGGTCGGCTGGCCCGCTTCACACAGTGCTTCCTGGTGTCAACTCTACCCCAGGTATATAATGAAAAAGCACCTGGCCATCCACATGATGCAGAGCAGGGATGTCAAGCTCAAATACATAGTGGGCCAAAAATAGAAACAAAGTTGCAGCCAACCTTGATATTTATTGAAAAAATACTACAATTGATGAAGTTTTTTCCTCGCATCAGATATAACAATGAATCTTTTCATAAGGAAACAAACTTAAAGGGGTTGTCTCACTACATTGATTCATCTCACATCAGTCCTGTTTTCTTGGTTTCATTTTGAATTCAGGGGCGTGTTTACTGGCTTTTAGTAGGCTGCAGTGGAAGCCAGGTCTGTAACTACAGAAACCAACGCTGGCAGCCTCTCAGGAGAGATCACACAGGTCTGTAGCTATAGCAACCAGTGCTGGCAGCCTATCAGGATAGAACAAACAGGTCTGTAGCTATAGCGACCTGAGGAGCTTATGCAGCCCATACAAGAGGAGATATTTAGGAATAGGTAGGACACTGTTAATGGACACATATTGCAAAGTGACTTGTTTTTGCAAGATCTTTAACATAAAAAGCAGCGATCCTTGTAGTGAGACAACCTCTTTAAGTTTTGCTTTTGAAACTGGAATAAGCAAAGCTAAAAGGGATTGTCTTAAAAAAAGACGCCGCAGTGTCTAAATCAATGAGAAATGGTGCAGCGCACCGTGCCTCACTGCGCTTGGGACATCAGTGGTGAGATCAGTGTCCTGATAGCTGAACATGGTAGCTGGAAGCCTTGTGAAGGCTTTCATTGGCACCATATTTTCGATTTCCCCAGACAGGAGGTGGGGAATCCGCCATCTTTGTACACCCTAATACATTGTATTACAATGCATTAGGCAGTAGAAATTGTGCCCCCCTAGTGGTGAAGCCCCCTAGGAGGACTCAAAGTTAAAGTAAAAAAAAAAAAGTTTTAAAGTGTAAAAGAAATAAAAAATATTAAAAATTCAGCCCTCTCTTTCGGCATTTTTTACAAATAATAATAAAAAAAAATAATAATAAAAAGTTACACGTATTTGGTATCGCCACATCCGAAAAAGTCCGATCTATTAAAATATAACATAATTTATCCCATACACTGAACACCATAGAAGAGAAAATTTCCAATGCCAAAATTGTGTTTTTTTGGGTCATTTTACATCCTATAAAAATCGCATGTATTCCAAAATGGTAACAATATAAAGTACACTTCAGTCTTCAAGAAATGGCACTCACTCAAGCCCGTAGGTGTTAGTACAAAAAAGTTATTGGTCACTGAAAATGGCGCTGCTGCACAAATTTCAAAAATGGAAAATTTTAGGAATTTTTTTACGGTACCAAAACATAATGGAAGCCCTATGTTTGGTATTGCCGGATGCGTATCAACCTGTAGAATACAGATAACACATCATTTATACCAAAACTTGAACGCTGTAAAAACAAAACCACTGCATACATGGCACAAGTACGTTTTTTCACATTTTGCCCCACTTAGAATTTTTTTGCGGTTTCCCAGTATATTCTATGGTAATATGGATAACACCATACATGCCAACTCTCCCGTTTTTTGGCGGGGGGTCCCGCTATTTGGGGTCCCCTCCCGCCCTTCCCGGGGGAGTTGGCATTTAAATTAAATTTAATTACCTTTAAATTACCGCGGCGCAAGAGTAGCGCTGGGGCGCTACTCTTGCGCAGCGGGACCGCTCCTACAGGCGGGTGAAGCGGCCGCAGCGGCCGCTCACCCGCCCGCGGTCTCACTGTGCGGGGAGGAGGCAGGAGGGATCGCTCCCTCCTCCCTCCTCTCCCTGTATGTACGGCGCCGGTGTGTGCGCCGCACATACAGGTCAACGGCGCAGGGGGAAGTGACGCGCGGCTGCGGCAGGAGCTGGCCGCGCTGCAGGAGCCTGGTAAGGTAAGTGGATTTTATTATTTGATTTTTATTAGCTTTAGGGGGCTCTACCTGGCTAACAGAGAGGGCAACTACCTGGCACCAGAGGGGGCACTACCTGGCAACCAGAGGGGCACTACCTGGCAACAGAGGGGACATCTACCTGGCAACAAAGGGGGCACTACCTGGCAACAGAGGGGGCACTACCTGGCAACGAGGGGGACATCTACCTGGCAACAAAGGGGGCACTACCTGGCTAACAGATGGGGCACTACCTGGCAACAGGGGGGGCACTACCTGGCAACAGAGGGGGCACTCCCGGGCAACAGAGGGGGCATCTACCTGGCTAACAGATGGGGCACTACCTGGCTAACAGATGGGGGCACTACCTGGCTAACAGGGGGCACGACCTGGCAACAGAGGGGACATCTACCTGGCAACAGAGGGGGCACAAACATGCAACAAAGGGGGCAACTACCTGGCAACAGAGGGCACTACCTGGCAACAGAGGGGACATCTACCTGGCAACAAAGGGGGCACTACCTGGCTAACAGATTGGGGGCACTACCTGGCAACAAGGGGGAAACTACCTGGCAACAGAGGGGCACTACCTCGCAACAGAGGGGGCATCTACCTGGCTAACAGATGGGGGCACTACCTGGCTAACAGATGGGGCACTACCTTGCTAACAGATGGGGGCACTACCTGGCAACAGAGGGGACATCTACCTGGCAACAGAGGGGCCCTCTACCTGGCAAACAAGGGGGGGCACCTACCTGGCTGACAATGGGGCACCTACCCTGGCTAACAAGGGGGGGCACCTACCTGGCTAACAATGGGGGCCCCTTTCCTGGCTAACAATGGGGGCACCTACCTGGCTACAAATTTGGCTCTCCCTGGCTACAGAGGGGGCATCTACCGGCCGTAAGGGCACTACCTGGTTATGGGGGGCTACTACCTGGCTATAAGGGCATCTACCTGGCTTTCTTCCCAAAGCCGTTATGCAGTTAGGTGGAGTGGGTGTGGCTTTTTAAAGGGGGCGTGACAAAAACCAACAAGAGGGGCGGGGTCCATGCAAAACTTTTGCCGCGGCGCGTAAGCTTTGCCCCGCCCACTGAAGTCTCCTGCTTTTTCATTTTCGAAAGTTGGCAACTATGGATAACACCACTGGAAAGTCCATCTTGTCCTGCAAAATAAAAGCCCTCACATGTCTATGTAGGTGGAAAATTAAAAGCATTCTGGCTCTTGGAAAGTGAGGAGGAAAAAAAATGAGAGCCATATTATTATGACCGTCAGGAAAGGGGTTAAACAAAGCCCAGGCCGCATCTCTCCCCCTTTCCCTGTAGCAGACACGGCCAGCGTTTTGCTTGACGGCTTCCTGACGTAAAGCATCCGGGATCCTGCGCTGCGGGCTCTCGCTGCGCACGCGCGCCACCTATCGGCGGCCGCTGGGAGGACGGCGCTGCTGTTCTGCGTGCCAGACGGGGCCCGCGGCGGAAGCAGGAAGTGACGTCGTCAGCGTGCGCCGGGCGGGCCTCGTTCTGCCGTCGCTCGCAGGACGTTGGGTGGCGAATAGAGAGCGCAGATTCAGGTGAGTCGGTCGCTGGGCCGCGTTCGTGTAACGTGTACGATGTGTGGGCTCAGGGCTGTGACCGGGGGGGGGGCCATAGGTACCTCAGTCTGTGAGCACTCCGGCCCGGGGCAGATGTGAGTGGCCTGCGCTGTGGTCTTATCGCTGCTGAGCGCCGCAGCCCCTCGTCTCTGTGTCGGGACATGGGCATTCTATGTGGCAAGCCTCTGTAACGGCCTCCCTATTGGGGGTCCATGGTGTGTGCATATAGGGGGGACGCCAGGATAGCTCTAGGGCACAGGCTGCACACGGCCATTGTGTTAGGAGGCTGAATAGATGCTCGACGTGTCCGGTTATTGGTCCGCTCGGCCGGGTTCACATAGTGTATTGCACCGTGCACACGCCGGCCCCTCGGAGGCGCGCTTGTTAGGGTATGTTCACACGATCTACTGCGCTGCGTACTAATACGCGTGTATACCACGGCTCGGGGCACGGCAGCCCTCCGGCCCCATAAACATGCGTTACTCGGGGCACGTATTCACCATGAATAAGGGTATGTTCACACCAGGGCGATCAGGCACACTCACAACCCTCATAGTTTTAAGAGGGCCTACCAAGATCCCTAACTGCTATCACACACATCTGTCACTCCCTGCACTTGGGCACTCACAGGCACTTAATGTATATAGATGTATGGCAGGGTGGCAGGTTCATCCATTTTTCATGTAAACCACCCCCTATTTATGAAACATGGCCGGCCCATTGTAAACTTGGCACTTCTTACCGTTTTGTCCTTACCCTTTACCCCCCATAATAGATTGTAAGCTCTCACGAGCAGGGCCCTCACACCTTGTGTCTCATCTGTAAGTACTTTTAATGTGTAATGTCTGTATGTTTACCCTTGAATTTGTAAAGTGCTGCGGAATATGTTGGCGCTATATAAATAAAGATTATTATTATTCTTCGGTGCACATTTTGCTGCATATTTGAGCCGTAATACGGGCGTGATGAGTGCCGAAATGACGGTAATAATAATAATCTTTATTGATATAGCGCCAACATATTTCGCAGCACTTTGCAATAAAGAGGGAATAAGCACAGACAAACCAGACATTACATTATAAAAAAGCTACTGACAAATGAGACACAAGGTGTGAGGGCCCTGCTTGCAAGAGCTTACAATCTATTAGGATGAGATGAAGGGTAAGAAGTGCTCAGTTTACACAATGGTGCGGCCATGTGACATAAATATTGATTAGTATACATAAAAAAGTGGATGAACCTGCCATCCCAGCCATTACATCTATATACAGCTAAGTGCCTGTGGGTGCCAAAGTGCAGGAAGTGACGAATGTGGGACAGAATTTGGGGGGTTGACAATTAGGGATCTTGATAAGCTTGTCTAGGAAGATGAGTTTTCAGAGCGCACTTAAAACTGTGAGGGTTGTGAGTGTGCCTGATCACATGGGGTAACATGTTCCAGAGAACTGGTGCAGCAGAATCCATAGTTCTCATAGAGTAAAATGGATTACACCTCCTCTCCCTGATCGTGCAATACGATCGTATTGTATGCGCGGGGAGATAAGGGACACGCTGCAGTACATCGTGTGAACATAGCCTAATTGACAAGTCCCTTATCTCCCCGCGCATACAATAGGATCGTATTGCACGATCAGGGAGCGGAGGTGTAATCCATTTTACTCTATGAGAACTATGGATTACCGTCATTCCGGCGTGCATCTCGCCTGTATTACAGCTCAAATACGCGGTGAAATGTGCATCGAAGTTACCCCGTGTGAACATACCCGGATGTGTCTGCAGTGAGCTGCTTGTAGGCGCATACATCAACACTGCGAAATCCAACCTCGGTGCCTCCCGTACTTCACTACCTGACGCTGCGTATACGCCTGTAATCCCCGCGAGTGATAGACGCTGTGCACCTTACAGTGAAGTCTGTGGCAGGGGTGCTGAATAAGGTTTAGGGTGAAATTATGCCTGAATTACACATAAAACTACCTGTGAACACCCCCCGTACTCCACAACCTTGGAGGGATAGAGCAGGGCTGCGGCCGATCCCTCCCTGTGAGATGCACGCGTGGTGAGCTGGGCTCATGCTATGTTTGAGGTATCTGTCAGGGAACTGAGCAAAAGCTGAGCGACGTGGCCGCAGCCCCCGGGATATTAGCAGAGCAAGCGTAGTCCTGTGCGGGTGAGAATTGCTCTGTTAGGCTATGTTCACATGGCGTGTTCAGTCCATGTCACCATATGTTCTTATATGGGTGCTCGGACCCAAACACTCATCTAACAATGTGCAGTGTGATTTACATTGCTTTCAATGTAAAACACGCATCGTGTTCAGACGAGTGATCGCCGATGCAGGTTGATTTGCGTCTTTCTGATCTGTTCTAAGAATTGTCGTGTCAATCCTTGATCCGAAAGACGCAGCAGGAGCCCTATAACGAACTATAGGGTGCGATCCTGCTGCATCCAACACGCAGCTGCATGTTGGTTCCGTTTAGGATCTGACCGACGCATTTTTTTGAGGCGATTTTTGGGTCCAAAATCGGTTCCAGAAACACCGTGTGAACAAGCCCTTAGGCTATGTTCACACAATGTACATCGTGTCTTTTGGAAGCTCGCGCTAATACACACGTACTCCCGCAATGCGGGGGGACCTTGCCGGCCTCATTGACATCCATTACTTGTGGCGCGTATTCAACGCGAATAATTGACATGACTTATCTCCCCGCACGTACAATATGATTGTATTGTACAATCGGGGAGAGGAGCCGTAATCCATAGTTCTCTATGAGAACTATGGATTACCATAATTTTGGCGTGCATCTCACCAGTATTAGGCTCGGTTCACACGGCTTATTTGCGGGGCTTAATGACGCCGTGTGGACGGGAGGGGCGGCACCTCGCCGGCCCATAGACTTTCATTACCAGTAATTCACATGTCACTTATCTCCCCCCGCGGTGGATTCGCCGAGCGGGGAGAGGAGACGTAATCCATAGTTCTTTCTCTATGAGAACTGTGGATTACCGTAATGACTGGGACGTATTCCAGCCGTAATTCGTGCACTACGCCGCGTAATTACGGACTGAAATACGTCCCATTTTAAGCCGTGTGAACATGGCCTTAGAGCGCAAATACACGGTGAAATGCGTGCCGTAATTACCTCGTGTGAACATACCCTTAGGATATGTGCAGACGGCGTCTTGGATACATTTTTGCAATATGTAAAACCTATTGCGTCAAACTCATTCAATAACGTATCACAAAGTGTAGTATTTGGATATGTTTTCTGCACTGCAGGAACGTATCCCTATCGGTTCTATGGGCTTTTCAATGTATAAAACAGATCAAGAATTGACACAACTTCTTTGCATCTGTTTTACGCAATACAAAAGTATGTAGAACACGTAGCAGCGTCTGAGCACCGATACGTATTTTACATTGAAATCCATGTAATCTCGCTGGAACATTGTGAAATACGTTTTGGGTTTGTTTTTCAGTACATAAACCGTATTTAACAGACGCTGTGTGAGCATCCCCGACCTGCAGCGCTGCGGTGTCGTGATTAAATGGGCCGACCCAGGCTCCAGAAACCTCAGGCTGTGTTCACACGGGATAATTTCAGCGCGCATTTCGCGTTGTGTTTGCGCTCTAATACGAGCGAGATGCGCGGTGAAATTACGATAATCCACAGTTCTCATAAAGAACTATGGATGACGCCTCCTTTTTCCCGCTCGTACAATACAATCGTATTGTACGCGCGGGGAGGTAAGTGACATGTTACTTGCGGCAAATACGCACTGCGAGTAATGAATGCAATGGGGCCGGCGGGCTGCCGCTACCCACCCACGCTGCGGGAGTACGTGCATATTAGCGCAAGCTCCCGAAACACACGATGTACTATACGTCATGTGAACATACCCTTCTACATTGCGGGATGTACTGAATCTGATTCCAGAATTTACCCAAATTCTTATGAAAGGGCCTATACACGTCTGTTCTGTCCCTGATCTAAGGATCGAGGCCTTTAGCTGAGATGAATGTGCTGCACTGTGTGTACCTGCCCAGCAGTGAAGCTGCTCCGCTACAGGTCAGGGGAGGAAGGCTTGCCCTCATCTCAGAGTCGGAGGTTTGGCTCAGCCGCGGGGCACAATAGGGTAGACCGTGCTTTTGAATCCTGCAGGGAACGTGTATGCTGCCGATAGGTAGAGCAGATGTCGGCCACATAGGAGCACGTTTGCTGTATTAATCTGTGAGGCCGCCACAGCTCTGTCGCAGTATCCATCGAGGTAGCTTTTCTCATGATGCCCGGACGGATGTCTTGACTGTAACGCACAATGTAGTGTGAGCTCAGCCGTACGGGGGGTTCCGCTGCTTAAAAAATCAGTGTTAAATGGGGTCAGAGTGGGGGAAATAGAAAAATAAGTCCTGCTCACCTCCCGGTCGTCTCTTCTGAGTGTGTTGAGATCCGCTCCTCTGCACTTTCTCTACACCCGCCATCCACCAGCAGAGCCTTACGCTCTATAGTGAGTGAATACAGCGCAATCCGCTGCTGATGGGCGGCACAGGGAGTAAAGAGGCCTGGATCCTGGGGCGCTGCAGGACCGAGGACCAGGAGGTAAGGATGCCTTCTGTTTTACTTCCTCCTCCCCAATCACTCTGGCCTCTTTTGGCATTACATTTTTTAAAAAACATTTAAAGGAGTTGTATGAGCTGCATAATGTAGTAGTAAAAAAAAAAAAAAAAAAATCCTCACTTTTGCACTTAGGCTATGCTCACACGGCGTAATTGCGGCGCGTACAGTACGGCTGCAATTATACCAGGTGACTTTGGAGTTGCGCTGATCGTCGCGTACTCCTACGCCGGGGTGTGGTTGTTGGGTCGGCAGCGCGCCGGCCCCATTGACTGCCATTACTCGCAGCGCATATTCGCCGCAAGTAATTGACGTCATTTATCTCCCCGCGCGTACAATACGATCGATCGTATTGTTAATCCATAGTTCTCTATGAGAACTGGATTACTGTCGTTTCGGCGCGTATCTCGCCCGTATTAGAGCGCAAATACGATGCAAAATTACCCCTTGTGAACCGAGCCGTAGGGTCCGTTCACACGGTAAGGCTTTAGACGGTTTTCAAATCTGAAAACAGCCTGTTAACCATTCACATAGACTTTGATAGAAACTCTGCTCAGCAGTCCCCACTGAGCAGATTTTCAGCCGGACCGTTCTTACACTGTTGGTGTTCAACATTCTCAATCTCCCGCCCGGTTTTTGGGCAGAAGTTTTGCACTTCAATGGTTGAGGAGGACGGGCGAATCCACAGACAGAACCGTCCCCCAAAACTGTGGAAAAGACGCTAACATACCGGCTGGATTCTTAAAGGGGTTGTCTCACTACATCGATTCATCTCACCTCAGCCCTGTTTTCTCAGTTTTTTGAATTCAGGGGCGTGTTTACTGGCTACTACTGGCCTGCAGTGAGGCGCTGCTGAGGACACCAGGTCTGTAGCTATAGCAACCAGCACTGGCAGCCTAGCATAAGAGATTGAACAGGTCTGTAGCTATAGCGACCTGAGAAGCTGATGCAGTCCATACAAGAGGGGATATCTAGGAATAGGTAGGACTCTGTTAGTGGACACATATTGCAAAGTGATTTGTTTTTTCAAGATTTAAAAAGCAATCCTTGTAGTGAGACAACCCCTTTAAAACAGAATCCAACCGGTATTTTGTCGCTGTCGTGTGGCCGTACCTTACTGCTGCAGTGTCTGAGGTCTCGGTCTACTTCCTATCCCTGTGAAAGGCATGTGACCACTGCAGCCAATCAGTGGAATCCGCAGTCACGTGTCATTCCGCCAAGCGTGCGACCGTGGAGGCCACTGCTTGGCTGCAATGATCACACGGAGACTGGAGATGGCGCTAGAGGAGCAGGGATTACACAGGTGAGGACGTGTATTGTGTTGGTTGTTTTGCAGCTGTAGACTATTTTGTATTTTATTTTTGTGGGTTCACCCCTGTAAATATAGACTTGGTGTTAGGCATTGGTTAAACACCTCTCAGCTATTAGCTGCCAGCAAACATTAAGGGCATGTCCCCACTGCACGGGTGTTCGGCTCTTTTATCAGTTTTGCAGACCGTCTGAAAAACTGTCCGAAACTGAGCAGAACGGGGCTCTATGGAAAACCCGTGCATCAGCCCCCACTGCGCGGTTTTTCCACCCGGCGGCCGCCTGCAACACATTCTACCTGCACATTGTTCCGTCCGGTTTTCGGACAGAATCTGTGCTTGTGAAGAGGGAGAAAAGCCGCCCCCTCGCGGCCGTGTGCACTGCACACAAACCGGACAAATACCCGTCGGATAAACCGACCAGTATTTGTCCCTTGCCGTGTGAACGCACCCTAAAGGTGTTGTCTCACTACAAATATTCGCTTTTGTTAGCCATGTAGGGAACAGAAAATGAAGACTTTTTTCCAAATACATTTCTTTATTTTGTTTAGTTGAGTAGATAAGAGAGATCTGCTATGAGTGCACACCGATTTCTCTGGTTACCGTCCTGCTCTCCTCTTCTCTCTCTGCTGTTTGTCTTATCTGAAAGCAGGGAGTGACATCTCCACAGATTGACACACAGGACGCCTGCAGCTTGAGAACAGAGTTTGTTATCTCTAAGGCCATGTTCACACGGCTTAAAATGGGCCGTATTTCGGTCCGTAATTACGCGCCGAAGTGCGCCAATTACGGGCCGAAAACGGCCCATTCATTACGGTAATTCACAGTTCTCATAGAGAACTATGGATTACGTCTCCTCTTCCCCGCCCGGCGAATCCGCCGGGCGGGGAGATAATTGACATGTCACTTTCTAGCGGCGTATACGCGCCACTAGCAGTGATAGTCTATGGGCCGCCGCAGTGCCGGCCCCCCGGCTTACTCCCTCGCTCCCGCCCCGCCCCCGTCCACACGGCGTAATTGCGGGGCGACATTACGTCCCGCAATTAAGCCGTGTGAACATAGCCTAACAAACAAAGGAGACTAATCACTTGTTTACTTTGAGCTTTTAAGCGCTCTGCTGTATAGATAAGATCTGCTGCTCTCATGTCAGTGCAGTTGGAAAAGCTGTGAATACAGAGCTGATATGTTAATCACTAATCAATATTAACCACCCGACTAGGAAGAGACAGGCTGTATGAATCTAAAACCGCTTGTTGCTCAGTGAAACAGCATGGTGGGACAACCCCTTCCAGTGGCCACTTACTGTAAAAATAAATGTATGCCGCACCGTATGCACTTTCTTTATGGACATGTGTAGCTTGTACATCAGGAGCTTTCCCTGCCCATGTGCTAAATGCACATCACAAATGTCATACATGTAGCTTCTTGCCTGTGTAACTGCATCTTCATTTGTGTTTTGCTAGGTTGACCCACTCCAAATGGGGGATGAAAAAGACACCTGGAAAGTGAAAACACTGGATGAAATTTTGCAAGAAAAGAAACGGAGAAAGGAGCAAGAAGAAAAAACAGATTCAAAGCATCCAAAAAATGTAAGGAGCAGGTGGAAGGATCGGTATAAAGTAGATCCTCCAAGGCAAATCCCCTGTGCTTTCTGTTGTTTTCACTAGATCTTTAGGCGAAACCCTCATGTAGCAGATACGTCCTCTGCAAATCTGCAGCACAATCCACCTGTGTTTGGCTGGGTTCACTTGGTGTTTTTCCATATGCATTTTATGCATTAACATACGTATGAAAAAACACCTGTAACCTGTCCCATTTGCTTGAATGGTGATGCACAACATTCAGGTACATTGTGAATTTTTTTTTTTTTTTTTTAATTTATGCCAAAAGACAAATCCTTTAGCCCCTTAAATGCTTCGTGATGGATATACCCGTCATGGCGGCGCTGGGAAGGTATGGAACGGACTCACTCGCTGAGCCTGCTCCATAGATAGCGGCTGCCAGCTGTTAGATACAGCTGCCATTAATGTCAGGGATCTGAACCAGCTTTGATCCCTGCTGTTAAATTCTTTAGATGCCGCGGCTTTGCACTGTTTCTTACTCAGATTGGCTTCTCCGTGTTGAGGTTGCGGGGTGCAGCTGGAAGTCGAATGGAGGCTTCCATAGCTGCCATGTTTCTGCTCTCATAACTTCCTTTCCTAGGCATGATGTAATGTGAGGGCCATCTTGTTACACCCAAAGTGTACAAGCAATGGCGACCCTCCTAATAGTTAAGTAACATAGTGCAACTGCATGTATAAGTAAATTTAAAAAAAAAAAATGAAATAATTTTCAAAAGTATACAAAATATTGAAAGTTCAATACACCCCTTTTTTGCCATTTAACAAATAAATAAAAAGTTACACATAATTGGTATCGCTGTATCTGATCTATTAAAATATCAAATCGTTTACCCTGTAAATTAAAATAATTTATCCCATACACTGAACACCGTAGAAGAAGAAAAATCCCAAATGTTAAAACTGCTAGTTTTTAGTCATTTCACGTCCCCAAATAGAATAAAAAGTGATCAAAAAGTTTCATCTATCCCAAAATGGTACCAATAGAAACTATACTTCAGCCTGCAAAAAATGAGCCCATCAAGTGAAAACCCCCCCAAAAAATATTAGTTACAGAAAATGGCGCTGCAGCACTAATTTTATGCATAAAAAAGGTAATTTAAAAAAAAAAAAAAAAAAAAAAAAGTGCTAAAACGAAAACCCTACAAATTTGGTATCATTGGAATCATAGTGACCTGCAGAATACCCATAGCATGTCATTTATACCTGTCAGTGAATTCTATAAATGGGCAACTCCTGCCCATTAGGCTGCATCCCCACGGCAAGGGACAAATACCGGCCGGTTTATCCGACCGGTATTTGTACTGTTTTCGTGCTGTCCCTACGGCCGCAGGGGGGACGGCTTTTCTCAGCGATGAGCGGAGAGAAGCCCTCCCGCTTCACATTCGAAAACCAGACAAAGAATGTGCATGTCCGATGTGACCCGGGCGGCCCGCGGGCAGAAAAAACGGGTTTTCCATAGAGCCCCATTGTGCTCATTTTCAGTCGGTTTTTCAGGTGGTCTGCAAAACCGCA
This sequence comes from Phyllomedusa bahiana, assembly GCA_025379985.1. Lineage (NCBI taxonomy): Eukaryota > Metazoa > Chordata > Amphibia > Anura > Hylidae > Phyllomedusa > Phyllomedusa bahiana. The sequence goes on along the minus strand of JAODAL010011255.1, from coordinate 55,556 downwards.
AACCGTCTGAAAAACTGTCCGAAATCCCGTGCCGTGGGGACGAGCTCTTACCGTTACTGTTCCACCTCACAGAATTTTTTGGGGGGGTCTGGGCGGGGCGGGGCGGCGGTTTCCAAGCACATTATATGGTGTAGTCAATGGAACAATTAAAAAATACATCTCTACAAGAAAAAAAAAAAAAGCTTTCGTGCAACAAGGTAGGCAGAAAAATCAAAAAGTTACGGCTCTCAGAAGGCAAGAAAATGACAACTGAGAATCAGAAAAAGTCTGGTGGTCAGGAGGGCTTGGAAAAAAAAAAAACAACTTACCTGTCGGGCCTGATCCATTTTTAGCAGCACCACTGCTCAATGCTTCCTAGCGATTATGTCACATGATGCTGCAGCCAATCACTGGCCTTAGCGGTCTGTGCCCTCGTGGATAGCATGTGACCACGGAGGCCAGTGATTGGCTGCGCAGTCATGTGACTGATCATTGGCAAGGAGCACCAGGAGCATCAGCGGCGCTGGAACGGTGTGGGCTTGACAGGCGAGTTAAGGTTTCTTTGCTGAAACCCTCTTGACCAGCAGACTCTTGGCTCAAACTAATGGACAACTTTTTCTTCGCATGATAGACATGTGTCCGTAATCCACAGGATAGGTGATAAATGTCTGATCACTGGGGATCCCACCTCCTGGCTGTCCTAGTCAGTCTCGTAGTCGTTGAATGGAGTAGTAGTAAGCATGCTTAACCGCTATTCCTACACTTCTTCAATGTAGGAGTGCAGTGAGGAAGGACGGAGGACTCTGTGAGGTTCAGTGATTTGTGGGGGTATGTGCAATGCAACTCTTAGGCTATGTTCACACGGCTTATTCTGGGACGTATTTCAGACCGTAATTCAGTCCGTAGTGCGCGAATTACGGCTGGAATACGTCCCAGTCATTACGGTAATCCACAGTTCTCATAGAGAACTATGGATTACGTCTCCTCTCCCATAATACGGCGAGCGGGGAGAGAAGTGACATGATACTTACTCATAGCGTATACGTGCCGAGAATAATGCATGTCTATGGGGCTGCCCCCGTACACACGGCGTAATTGCGGGGCGAAATATGTCCCGCAATTACACCGTGTGAACATAGCCTAAGGTTATGTTTACACGATGTACTGCGGTACGTACAGTACACTCCGCAATACATTGTGTGTTTCAGGAGCTCATGACATGCATTACTTATCTCCCTTGATTGTATTGTACGCGCAGGGAGAGGAGGTGTAATCCATAGTTCTCCATGAGAGCTATGGACTACTGTAATTATGGGGTGCATTTCCCCGCGTATTAAGTGCAGTACGCTGCGAAATGCGCGCCTAAATGCGCCCCAAAAGAAGCCGTGTGAACACGCCCTTATGGATCAGACTTCTACCATTTATCCTGTGGATATGTGATAAATGTCTATCATGCGAAAACACCTTAACAGTACATCCACATGACAGACAAAATACTCATCGGGGTTTAACAATACAGTTTTCAACAAGTATTTTATGTGGATTTTTAGTTTTTTTTTTTGTTTTTTTTTTTCTTTAGTGGATTCACAGTCAGGAAACGAGTCCCATTCATTTCTGCGGGGTTTAGGGACAGTTATGTTTTTTATAGGGCGAGGCAGGTTCTTTAGTGCATTTAGGGATCGCTTTCTACGCGGAGTCGTCCTTTTTGGGGCGAGTGCTCAGGTACCTTCACACTAAGGACACAATAGGATGTTCTGTAGGGACAGTCTTGAGGGTACTATACGGACTGTCGCCAAGACCTGGTAAGCCTGTCTCCACTCGCTTGTTTGGAAATATATACACACATTGTTCTTGGTATATATGATCAATTACCCACACTATTGCTTTTGGTTTTATTTGAGCGTTCTATAAGGGCTATGAGTACCTCGATCACAATCATATCTACTTGGTACCATATTTTAACAATGGAGTAAGGCTATGTCTACACTGCACAGTTTTACGATCCTATTTTTGGCTCTTTAAGGATTTTAAAAGCGGCGGAAATACGATCGTTCGTGCGGCCCCATAGACTAGAATAGAAAAGACGAACTGTAGTCTCCACGGCTCGTCTTTCTACGATCTTCTTTCGGCGCCGCCGTATTGTATAACATGCTGTATAATACGCCGGCACTTTTGGTTTTTTCGGCATGTTCCCATACAAAACAGTTGTATGGGCGGCGTAAAAAAAAACGAGAAGCGACCGCGGTTTTTGCGTAAAACATAACAAAAACTGCAGTCCTGCATTGGAAAAAAAACGACCGCTTTTAGCCATTTTTTCTCCAGTGCAGTGTAGCCATAGCCTAAAGGTTACGTTTTATTTCTTTAGTACAACCTCCATTATTTTCTTGTCCGGATTCCTTTTGGTGTTTGGAATTTTTCTGATTCGCGTTTACTGTAATTGTGAGACGGATCTAACAAAGAAATGTTTTAGACGCGTTTTTTTGATGTGCAATACGGCGGAAGAAGGAACATGTTCTAAGATTTTTTTGAAAAAAAACCCCCAAAACTGTGGTTTTGAAATCCTACCTCGGAAAATCGGAGTTGTGTGGACTGCAGCTCTGATTTTCTCTTGAGTTATATGGGGATGGTTTTGCAGTAGATTTTTTTTTTTTAATGGTTTTTAAAATCTGATTGTAAATGCATGTTGTGTGGATGGACGCGTAAGATGTGGTGCTGTCATCATTTATGTCAAACAACAGTTTTTTGTTTTGTTTTTTTTTTTTAGTCTGGGCTCCTATTGGTGGAATGCAGATTACAGCAGAGATTGCTTGGCGAATTGCTTTGATCTAACTTATTGCATTGTTATCCGAGGTTACCTTCCCGGACCAGCAATGAATAGCAAGGTGCTGAGAATGACTGTGTATGTCCCTAGTGAATGTCTAGCTTAAAGGGGTTGTCCAGGATTAGAAAAACATGGCTGCTTGCCTTCAAAAAATAGCACCACCTGTATTACAGGATGTTTCTGGTAATACAGCTCGGTTCTATTGAAGTGAATGGGGCTGAGCTGTAATACTAGAAACATCCTGTGACAGAGGTGGCGCTGTTTTAAAAGAAAGCAGCCAAGTTTTTCTGATCCTGAACAATAATTTAAAGGGAATCTGTCACCAATTTTTTATATTTTTTTTACTAGAACAAGACACTGATACATGTTTTTATTTCCTTACTGTAGATTTCTCAATTCAGTAGTTTGTATATGATTGAGGGGAAAGCTTTCTTGCCTGCAGTGCTTTAACAGCATTTAGAGAGATGCTTTACAGCAGCTTCATGGACATAGGAGTCTGTGGACAGGAGCCAACCCATTGACTTCTATAGGAGAGTGTTGTGGACATGCTCTGTGATCTGGGAAGAAGTCGGTGTACAGGGAGGGGGAGAGGGGGAGCTGTTACTATCTCCTATTGTGACTGGTGGTTCCTGTGTTATCTATACATATTGGTGTCTCCTTTCAGTGTAACCCTGCCTGTACCGATAATAAGCAGACTACTGAAAATCTTCCTCTACAGAGCAGGAAGTGTTAGGCAATTATTAGGTCTAGTGGCCAAAGTGAAAACTGCAGGACTTAAGAATTTTTAGAAAATATTAATATAATGCTGTACCGTGTTAGCCATAGAAAGTAGTAGAATAGTGAAGAAATCAGGCGATACCTTTTAGAGGCTAACTGAGTATATTTGATAGTCTATCAAATATACTCAGTTAGCCTCTAAAAGGTATCGCCTGATTTCTTCACTATTCTAGAAAATATTAAGTGATATGGAAAATTTAAAAAAAAAAACATAACCAAAAATTCTTACATTTGTTTAACATTAAAACGTGGGTTAAACAATAAGTCATTTTTTAAGGCTGTATTCACACCCCAGCAGGGCATATATAGACAAAAGCAGACAATCCCTGTAATGATTCCTATTTCAAGCTCTGAGTTTTTCTCAGTTTATAGTTTTATGCTGTTCAGAAGACACAACGGCACTGTTTCATGATGAGCCGGTCTTTAAAGAATAGATACAATGGTCTTTAAAGAATAGATACAATGGTCTTTGTCTTCGGTTTCTTACTCTACCTTCCATATCCTTCCCAGGCTGATGATCGTGATTCCAAGAGAGATTCCTTGGAAGAAGGGGAGTTGAGAGATCACAGAATGGAAATTACTATTAGGAATTCCCCATACAGACGTGAAGATTCAATGGAGGACAGGTACGGAAAAGTGACCTTGTATATACAGCGATGTATCCCAATTGTACACCCTTCTTAGTTGCAAAAGATTTGTTTTTTTAAGCAGTGGTCACTATGCATGAATTTATGTATAATAAGAGGTTACATTCTAAGTTGTAAACCGTAGATTTAAAGGATCACTCCACTTTTTTTTTTTCTCCCTTAGTTCATTAGAAACTTTTAGGTACACCGTAACGCCAGCAGCTTTTCTTATCTGCAGCTAAATACAGGGTTTCTGGCTGGTGCGGCAGTTTCTTCAGTCACATGAGCTGCTCTCTGATTAGTGTGCTTTTGAAGTCTGTTTCTCTGTGCCTTCCTTGAGACTGACTTTGAACCCCCCATAGGAATGTATAGAGAGATTCACTTCCGGGTCACACAACCATGTTGTCTGTTTCAGCAGCTCAGAGTGCAGGTCACATGACCCAGTGGCAGCAGAGAGAAATCCTGTATTCAGCTGCAGGGAAGAACAATTACTGGCTCTACTGTGTACCGAGAAGCAATTTCTAATGAACTAAAAGTAAAAAAAAAAAACAGACTTATATTGACCCTATTTTAACCTTTATTATTTGGGGATATATACAGCAGGTTTTTTTCCTCTTGGAATCCAACATTTTACAAATCTCATCCACATATTATAGATTTGTCACCTTGACAATCTCTGTTGGGGATTTTCACCATGAACCTCATGCCTTTCAATTTAGCTAGAGTGTCATTCAGGGTAAACACATACGGATTATGGTCCACATGTATGAAAACGGTCTAGGTCTAAAATTCACCTGGTTGCCCATAGCAACCAATCGCAGCGCCCATTTCATATAGTGCTCTGGAAAAAAGAAAGGGGCGCTCTGATTGGTTGCTATGGGCAACCAGGTGAATTTTAGACCTAGACCGTTTTCATACATGTGGACCATAATCCGTATGTGTTTACCCTGAATGACACTCTAGCTAAATTGAAAGGCATGAGGTTCATGGTGAAAATCCCCAACAGAGATTGTCAAGGTGACAAATCTATAATATGTGGATGAGATTTGTAAAATCGCATGCACTCAGCTGCCACTATATTCTGCTGCAGATTTAATCCCCACAAATCCACAGTTAAAATTTGCAGCAGTTCCGTCCCAGGTGGACTTATCCTAAGTACACATCAGTCCCTGAATACATAGGATGCTGTGAAGATGTCCGTCGCATTCTGGAGAACCACAGGTGTCCTAGGTATTGGGCAGCTAACAACTGCTTGTACGTGATGAATAATCATCTATTTTTAATGTGATTTATTTTTTTTCTTTTGTCTTCAGGGGTGAGGAAGATGACTCCTTGGCAATTAAACCTCCACAACAAGTTTCCCGGAAAGAGAAATCTCACCACAGAAAAGATGAAAAGAGGAAAGAGAAACGCAGACATCGCAGCCACTCTGCCGAAGGTGCTGGAGGTAATTCTAGATTGTAAAGATATTCGTTAATCTGCCTTTGTGCATAAGGTGCACATTTGCATTGAGTACTTTGTTGTGTTCAGAACCGGGGGGGAGGGGAGGAATCCATTAACTGATGTGCAAACTGATAGCTCTCTATTTGTATCCGTTCACCATTGACTTCGGTGTAAAAAAAAAACTGAAGGGTGCTGTCCGTCAGATATCGGGGTTTTTTTTTTAAAACAGAAACAAAATTGCAGCAGACTACGCTATTTCTTCAGTCAAAAAAAACTGATACCTGACAGAACAAAGACAAACTTATGCAAACTGAGGGCTTAAAAACTGAAGAGGCATCAGTTTTTTTCCATTTTTCTGCCCCCAAAATGGAGCAGAACAACAGAAATGTACAACGCAGATGTGAACCAGACCTATTTTGATCAGCTCGATACGTATAAGAAAACATCTCCAAAAGAAAATATAAGGGGGTATTCCCATCACATCAAGTGCTGCTGGAAGGGCCAGTCACTTTAAAGTAAGCAATTTTTAAAATGCATGTTATTAAAAAATATGTATGCTTTACCTAATAAAGGCCTTTTTGGAACCTTCAAATTGGTCTCTTGTCTTCTTGGTTACCGACCACCAGTGTGCGCTTTCAGATGTTATTGGTAATGCAACGTTCTCAAAGGCACTGTGAGAATAAATTCCTGTGGCTGGGATAGCGGAGACGCATAATGTCTCGTGTACTCCCTTACCCCGGCCACAGGAATTTATTCTCAGGAATTTATACTGGCCACTACTGAAAGCACACAGTGGTCGGTAACCGACAAGACAAGAGAGCAAGATGTATTAGGTAAAGGCCTGCATTAGGTAAAGCATGCATATTTTTTTTAATATCATGCATTTTGAAAATTGCTTATTTTAAAGTAATTGGCCCTTCCAGCAGCATTTGCTATGATAGGAATAACCCTTTTAGTGTTCCAGCACCTTTATTGCTTAGTCATACCTAGCTTTGGTGTCCATGACCCAGATGTCCGTTCACCGTTGGCCCTTCCATGGACCACTTTTGGTAGGTACTTATCAATGGATACTAGCAACACTCCACAAGTCCTGCCATTTTGGAGATGCTCTGACCTAGTTGTTTAAAGGTCACAGTTTGGCTCTTGTTCAAGTTGCCCATTTTTCCTGCTTCCCACATATCAACTTCAAAAAAACTGACTGTTCACTTCCTAATATATCCCAGCCCTTGTTAGGTGCCATTGTCAATAGAATTGGTGTTACTCATTTGAGTGTTATGGCTGATTAGTGTGTTCTGTCCAGAAGGATAGTATTCTTTTGCGACTAGACGGTCATGTTAGGGCTATATGTGGAAACGTTTGCTTTGTGTCGAAGGTTCGTAGTTGGTATTAATTTTAGATAACATATTCCAGTTAAGTGTACAGGATTGTTAGCCTGCATTGATCACGCTGTGATGTTTGTCAATAGGTAAATACGTACGTGTAAAGGAGAAGGACAGAGAGCACGAAAGACGGAAAAGACACAGAGAAGAACAAGATAAAGTTCGGCGTGATCGGGAGCGCCAGAAAAGGAGGGAGCTGGCCAGAGAGCACTCCCGAAGGGAACGGTAAGGGAGCGTTCGGTATTGCATGTGTATGAGAGGCTGTAATAGTTTCTGCTTGAGTAAACAGCCATGTAATATATAGTGGTGTTGAATACAGTAGAGCAAGAGTTGGCCACCATGGGGTTGCCTGTTTACCAGCTTTGTTGGTGCAGGTGAAGCCAAAACAGCTTTTTTTTTTTTTTTTTTTTTTTTAACAAAATCAAGTTTATTGCACAAAATATCAGAATTGACAAGACCTCATATTTAAAAATAGAGAATGTCACAGATGATCAGTGAAGTACAGTACAATTGCATGAGACATAGCCTAATACTTGACAAATGTATAACGTGAAATGATGTCAAATTCACAGATAATAATAGAAAAGTTAACAACAGGCAATAAAGCCAAAAAAAGAGGTGAGGCAATAAATAGAATCAAACAATAAAGTAGCATCTGTGTCTTAAGGGTATGTTCACAGGATGTACTGCGGTGCGTACAGCACGCGTTGCAGTACATCGTGTGTTTCGGGAGCTCACGCTAATACGCGCGTACTCCCGCGGCCTGCCGGCCCCATTGACATTCAGTACTCGCACCGCGTATTCGCTGCAAATAATTGACATGTCCCTTATCTCCCCGCGCATACAATACGATCGTGTTGTATAAGCGGGGAGAGGAGGCGTAATCCATAGCTCACTGAGAACTATGGATTACCGTAATTTCGACGCACATCTCGCCTGTATTAGTGTGCAAATACGCGGCGAAATGCGCACCGAAATTAAGCCGTGTGAACATACCCTAAGTGTACAACACAATCTGTAGTATACATATGACCAGTGAAACACTTACCAAGGGTTCTGTCGGGAAGTACAAGAGAGGGAATCTGAGAAGCATAAATGTCAAAAAAGATTTTTAGTGTGGGAACTGTATCCACTTCCTAGAGACTTGTGACTGTAATTGAAGCTGATGGGGCGAAGTGAGAGAGGCCATCAATGTGTGACAGCTGTCCCACCTCTGGCAATGGACCCCCGAAAGTCTCCGATTATAACCGAATAGGTCACTCTGCTGTAGTCAGAACTGATAGAGAAGGAAGAAGAGTTGTATCAAGGCGTGACCTACTTTCCGTTCTGATCGTAGACTTTGTGGGGCCCATACCCGAAATAGATGCAGGTCCCAGAGGTGGGACCCGCGCCTATAACTCATTGAGGACCTACACACTGAGGGCATATCAACAGGATGAGATGGGAACACCCTTTTTTGTCATGGTAACTGTATACTGCTTTGTTTCTTCTGTGATGCTTCCCTCACAATTTATGGTTGATTGCTGGAAATCCCAGCACTGTGATGTTATGTAATTAGTTCATTAGTTTTAAAGGGCCTATCTAACCAAAACGTTTTTTCTACACCTGTAACTTATACAGGAATCTATTACTTTTTTGTAGTGACCGTCTGGAACAGCTGGAACGGAATCGCGAGCGTGAGAGGAAAATGAGGGAGCAGCAAAAAGAGCAGAGAGAACTGAAAGAGCGTCAGAGGAGAGCCGAGGAGAGGCGCAAAGTGCGGGATCCCAGGAGAGAAGGTACTTGTACTTCTACTTTAATAGTCAGGTCACCTTGGTATTGGGCTCTATGAAAATGTCTTGTGGTTTTTTTCAGCAGGGCAGAGGTGGGAACATGACACGTACAGTTTTTACATGTTACCTAGTTATGATACCCTCCATTGACACTGTGGAGTGATTGTGTATCGCGTTATATTCTTACTTTAGTAAACGGCACAACACAAAGACAGTGGAGGTAATAATATCTGCTCAAGGCTCTGTTCATACTGCCCTCAGAGGCTCTGTTCATACTGCCCTCAGAGGCTCTGTTCATACTGCCCTCAGAGGCTCTGTTCATACTGCCCTCAGAGGCTCTGTTCATACTGCCCTCGGAGGCTCGGTTCATACTGCCCTCGGAGGCTCTGTTCATACTGCCCTCGGAGGCTCTGTTCATACTGCCCTCGGAGGCTCTGTTCATACTGCCCTCAGAGGCTCTGTTCATACTGCCCTCAGAGGCTCTGTTCATACTGCCCTCGGAGGCTCTGTTCATACTGCCCTCAGAGGCTCTGTTCATACTGCCCTCAGAGGCTCTGTTCATACTGCCCTCAGAGGCTCTGTTCATACTGCCCTCAGAGGCTCTGTTCATACTGCCCTCAGAGGCTCTGTTCATACTGCCCTCAGAGGCTCTGTTCATACTGCCCTCAGAGGCTCTGTTCAGAGTGTCTGCAGTCTTTGCAGGTTTGACAGAGTTTGGCACTGTATGGAGAGCCCTATCCTTCCCATGCAAATGACAGACACCACAATGGAAAGCAATGATCTCATCTTAAGCCAGTGGAGTTTGTCAGCACCAATGGAATCGTCGTATGGAGTGTTGTGGATGTGTGAGCAGAGCCTCATGTGTTACTGTCATTTTGGAAAACCGCTTTGGATTGTGCGGGTTCCTGGGCTGAGACCCCCATTGACTGCTTAAAAGAAAAAAAAGAAGCACTTGGCTAAGTGCTTTGCTCCTTCATCTGTTTTGGGTTCTGTCTTGAGAGGTGAGGTCAGTAGTGTACAGTTTCTATGGGTCCTAAATCCACAAACCTTGCCTTTCTGAAGAGCGCTAAGTCAAGGCAATAGCATCCAAAGGGGCACAGCATTCAGATCTGCCCTTTGGTGTTAGCGATCATTAGGGTCACTGCACCAAGACTCCATTGATCCAAATTTGTGTGCTGTTTGGTTTCATTTTTACAGTGGTGGTTGAAGACACAACAGTATTTTTGGACAACTCTGGCTTAATAGGAAATGTTATTTACTTTTAGGGTATGTTCACACGGCATACTTTCGGCGCACATTTTGGCGCGTATTTGCGCTCTAATACGGTCGAGATGCGCGCCGAAATTACGGTAATCCATAGTTCTCATAGAGAACTATGGATTACGCCTCCTCTCCCCGGGCGTACAATACAATCGTATTGTACGCCTGGGGAGATAAGTGACATGTCTATTACTTGCGCCGCTAGTAATGACTGTCATTACGCACGTATTAGCGCGACTCCCAAAGAACCTGGCGTAATTGCGGCTGTACTGTACGCGCCGCAATTACGCTGTGTGAACATAGCCTTAAGGAGTATTGTGAAATCAGTGAAGACTTTTTTGCATCTTTATGTTACAAAAAACACACAAAAAAAAGTAAACTCCATGGTCATCGCCCAATAGCTTGTGGTCTGCCGACTCCACCACAGTGGTTCACCATGTAAAAAATAGGTTTAGGAGGAGTAATTTTTTTTATATAAACATGTCTGTCTGCTGGACTTGTAGACAGTGGCCCTGGTGCTGCTCTAGGTCAGTCCTTTGTCCACCTTGCCCTTGTGATGAATTCACCATCAAAGGTATACTAGAGGAAGAAACTGGGTGGGTTTGGTGCCATTTGCTGCAGGACTCCCTAAGATAGGTCTTGTGGGGTTTTTTTTGGGTTTGGAAAGGAAACTTTGGATATGTCCATTGGGAGCACTTCATGCATCCCGTATAGACAAGCAGCCTTGTTAAAGATAAAACCATGCAAACAAACAAAAAAAAAAAAAAAAAAGTTGAGTACTAACCATAGTATTATCAATCTTTATTTTATATGCAATAAAAATCAATCTTTATTAAATATGCAATAAAAATGACACAAAGATGTTTATAGGATATAACAAAAGTGCAAAGATGATCCATAAACATGAGTGACAGTCTTATCAGCTGCAGTATAGGCTGTCAAAATCAGTAAAAGTATGAGCAATCAGTGTAGCGTATGAAGGAATCTGCATCACAAATATCATGAATCTATTGTTAGAACAAGGTAAGGAGTAACATAACAGCCTTTCCCATTATGATAAAAACTAGAGGGAGTCACACGTCCTCACCCCTTTTTGTTAAAGGTTGTGAACAAGTCTTACATAGCACTAGGAGATTTTTGTATAACTTTTTTTATTGTCACAGGTTTGCAAAGCTGAAATTCCAAAGGTTGCCTGTTATAACAAATGATGCTGTTAGGGAACTCTGCGTTAAAGGGGTTGTCTCACCACACGGTTTCTCAGAGCACAGACAACTTTAGGATCATCCTTCCTGTCTCTTCCTTGTCAGGCCGAGAGTGGTTCTATAGCAGTAGTTAGCATGTCAGCTCTGTATTTCCAGCTTTTCTAATTGTACTGACCTAAGAGCAGGAGATCTTAACTACAGAGCAGAGCACTTCAGAGCACAAAGTAAACAGGTAATTACTCTCCTTAGTTTGAGATAACACACTGTCCCCAAGCTGCCGGCAGTCCTGTGTGGTGACGTCAGTTAGAGCAGATAAACAATGCAAACAAAACAAAGCAGTATATTTGGAAAAAACGTTCATTTACTGTTCCCTACATGTTGAAAGTGAGACAACCCCTTTAATAAAGGGACCCAAGTAATTAGTCAGAGTGTAGAGCAGCTACAAAGAGCATATCTCGCTCTGGAGGACCCTGTGTGTCAGTGGATTACAGTGAGAGCCCATTGATTTCAGTAGGCACCATGTAATCATTTCTACTGTTGTGGCGCTGCGTGAGCTCTAACACTTACCACCAGGTTCCTACACAGATTACACCTCATTGCTGGGGGTTCCAGCAGTGGGACACCTTGTGATGAGCTGGTTATCTGGAAACCATTCCTATAAAAGATTAAATACATTGATAAGTTTGGGTCAATTCCTGAAGGTCAAGCATCAGGGGCCGAATTGCAGCCGCCTTGCTAATCTGTAGACCACGGTTATCCTTTCTTGTTCTCTCTGCGTAGTAGTAATGATACATGTAATTGCTAGTCATGCTCTTGCCGATTTAGTGTTCCAACCTGTACAACATGCCTTCTAGGGCTCGCAGGATCTGCGCTTCCTGAGCGCAGGAAGCCCGGGCCCTTGCAAGAGACTGAGAAAATGCAGTACAGTGCAGATTCAAGAATACTTGTAGAGTTTAGCACTCAAAGTAAGTTTTGGCTTTTCTAAACCATTTCTATAGCATTAACTTTTGTCGCAGTTCTGTACTGCATTGTGTCTTAACCCTTTCTCAGCCAGACAAGCTGGCTTCAGCAAATGTATCATGGATTCACACACGCCGGCTAAAGATATTGAAATACTGACTCCGAACAGCGGGCAATAGGACTCGGGCACTTTTTGCATCTTTGTTGTCATGATGAACAGCGAAGGTGCCCGACTGACACGGTTCCATCACTGTACCTGCCGCTGCACTACTATTGCCATCAAATGTGACAGAAACTCCCAAGTGGAGCATTGCCCAACCATTGAGCAGTCCTCTGCAGTGATGGCAGGTCACATAAGATCATCCTCTTGGCATTCTGTTAATCATTTGTGTTAGTTTAGTCTTCATTTGTATGTGCTTCTTCCTCATTGAGTGCTTATATTGCTTTTAGGTTGAATTTGCCTGTTGCATTTCTCAACTGCATCAAACACGCATGCGATTTTTTAAAATATTTTTTTCTTATTAAATTTAAAGTGGTTGGCCAGTTTGCCCCAAAATTTTAACAGATAAATTATTTCTGCCCAATAAAACAAAAAAGCCTATACTCGCCTTCCCCTGCCTCTCCGTTCCAGTGCTGGGTCTTTCCTGTCTTCTGTTTTCTTTCTCGTGCTTCCGATCAGGGACGTCACTTTACAGCTGAACAGCTTCGAACGTTGATAGAAGCAGGGGCGTGTGACCAATCAGAGGCTGCAGCGGTGACGTCCCCTTTCGGAAATAGAAGAAAAGACAGAAGGTGCCCAGCGCTGAAACTGGAGCTGGGGATGGTGAGTATAGGCTTTTTTTTTTTAACAGGCCACCCGGTGCTTTCTATTTAATCTTGGGGGTGAGACTGGACAACCCCTTTAATTACAAAAAAAAAAGTGTTTTTATTGCCGGATATGTTTTTGGTCCATTCAAAAAAAAACAAAAAAAAAACGCATCGTGGGAACCCAACCTTACTTCACTGCATTGGGGACGGTTGTAAGGAAGCCCCTAAGAAAGAAGGGCTTGCAACTCTCACCTGGATTCTTTTGCTGCTGCTTGAAGATTTCTTTCCACTCTTTCGGGTATGTTCACACTGTGTAGTTGAGGGGTGCATTTCAGCACGTATTTGTGCTTCAATACGCCTGAAATGCGCCCCGTGATTACGGTAATTCATAGCTCTCATAGGAAGTTGTGAATTATGTCCTTCTCCCCTGGCGTACAATACATGCGTACTTCTAAAACACTCGGCATATTGCGGTGCATACAGTACACGCTGCAATACGCTGTGTGAACATACCCTTAGAAGCATTGCCGTCTCCATGTCTTAGTACACGTGTGGTACAGCTCTGTGCCATTATTTTTTTGGATTGTAGATCATTGTAAATGACTTGAATGCAGCTTCATTGTAGATTTGTAGAGCTTTGTTAGAGGCTTAGGCGGCTTTGTATAGTACTTCTACTATGGATACCTATTGCACATTACCCCTGCAGGCAACAATCCATTTGGGCTTTCTGCTTTCCATTTCACCATACACAGCCTTTTACTGGTGTCAGGCAATTATTGGGGCAGGTGCGGCGTGGGGGGGGGGTGATTTTCTGATCAGGAAAATAAACAAAAATGTGGTTTCTTCGCTGTAGAAGGTTTATGTGGTTGTGTGTTACATATTGATTTAGAATAAAACTCTGAGACAGATGTGGCTTCTGTACCCCGTGCGTCCACTTATATAATTAATTCACTTTGACTCTGCAGTTGGAATGTGTCGCAAAAAGCTGCAGTACCGGGCACAGCCACTGATCAATAGATGGCTGTGTTGCAAAAAGCTGCAGTACCGGGCACAGCCACTGATCAATAGATGGCTGTGTTGCAAAAAGCTGCAGTACCGGGCACAGCCACTGATCAATATATGGCGCTGTGCCTGGTAAACAATAAAAGGGATAGGGCCTTTGCCAGAGTGCCACAAACGCTTCAGTCAGCTCGTAGTTGGGGGTGCCGGGAGTCTAACCCTTTCCAATCTGATATTGGTGGCCTATTCTATTGTTGCGCCATCGTTATCTTAGACCTGAAAAAACACTTAGAATTTACATATTTTCTGTATATTTGGCTTAAATATTGTTAAATAGAAACACCCCATTTACAGTGTTTCTAATAAACAATAATGGAGTACAGCTTTCATCATCTCTGCTTGCTGTCAGTAAATGGACGAATTCTTGTTGACTTGGTGAGGGCAGTTTAGTTGCCTTTGAATGTTTCCATACTGGGATGGTAACCTGGGGTAATGTGAGAAATGGAAACACAGGGTGTGTGAGAAAGCTGCTGTACAAAGATTAAAGGCCATTGACACATTCAAATGCATTTATCCTTATTGTGGTGTAAAAGATCAAGAACAAAATGAAAAGGATGTATACATACACTGTGGCAGTCGGCGTGTTGTCACATGCACACTGCAGAAGAGAAATTGAACTTTTTTTCTTTTTTAAATGAGTAAAGACCCGTTAGAAAAAAAGGTTCTTACGCCTTAATAAGTACAATGCGATAATAAGCGAATGCATTGAAAGGTGTCTTTAGTCTTTTTAGCTTTATGTACATAAAGAGAATGTGTCATTTGCACTTCAGTTTAAAGCTCTAATTTCACTTTTCTCTTGACAACTTTTCATTGCGCAGTAACTGCTCATCACAGAACAGCAAGAGAGGAGCACGGGGACAAGACTAAAGCTAATTATCGCAGCCGCAGCCCTGTACGTCAGCAGCGGGAGAGGGTTGAGGCAGGAGATGCGAGGAAACAAGGTAAGCTTTACTAAAGATAATGCTTAAAGGGGTTTTGCCAGGAATTGAGTTCCTTACCTCCTTATCAGCTCAGGGGAGAATATAAACAAATCATGCTGAGTCATGAACTCTGCAAGGGTGAGAGGGAAGGGCGAGCAGAGAGTGAGGAAGAAGGGAGCGTCTCAAAAGTTTTCTCAAATAATAACATTACAACAGTGGATTCTCTATACAGCAGACAGACTCCTACACTGCACATTTCTCCCCAGCCCCTTGAAAGCTCCTTCATGTTCCCTGTCATCAGATAAGAAGTGCAAACAGGCAAGCAAGGCCAGATCCGCTCCTGTCAGCTCTCCTGGTCGTGTCTAATGTAAACTTTTAAGTAACTAAGGGCATGTAAAGAAAGCTGTAGCTCTCACAGGCTTCACTTTTTGTAATCAGATATATTTAGAAAAGTGATTAAATACCCATTTTGGAGGATCCCACGTCAACATTACATCGTGGCAAAACCCCTTTAAAGGGAATCAATCACCAATGTGTTTTTTTACTAAAAAAAATAAGATATAGATACATACCCTAAGGGTATGTTCACACGATGTACTGCAGCGCGTACAGCACGCGCCGCAGTACATCATGTCTTTCGGGAGCTCGCGCGGGGAGGGGGCGGCAGCCCGCCTGCCCAATTGACATTCATTACTCGCGGCGCGTATTCGCCGCAAATAATTGACATGTAACTTATCTCCCCGCGCGTACAATGCGAGGGAGAGGAGGCGTAATCCATAGTTCTCTATGAGAACTATGGATTACCGTAATTTCGGTGCGCATCTCGCTCGTATCAGAATACGCGGCGAAATTACTCTTAGGGTATGTTCACACGGCGTCTTGTGGTGCGCACTGCAAGACTCCCTGTGTTTAGAAGGCCCCCAGCCGGCCCCATTCACCTTCATTAACCCTTCCGCGTATACGCTGGAAAGAAGTTAGATGTCACTACTTTTCCCCAGTGTTCAATACGTGGCGGGGAAGACTGCAGGTAATCGCAGCTCTCTGAGAGCTATGATTACCATGTGAATGCAGTGTGAACATACCCTTATTCTTTACATTTTAATTTTCTGATTGTTTTTTCTCTGTTGTATTTACATGATTATGGGGGCGGCCATCTTACCTGAGCTGCTTTGAACAGCATTTAGAGAGATGTTTTACTGCAGCTTCGTGGACACAGGAGCCTATGAACTGGAGCAGACCCATTGACTTCTATAGGAAAGTTTTCTAGGCATGTGACCTTGGAAGAAGTCGGTTGTACAGGGAGGAGGGGAGGTGGAGCTGTGACATCTCCTATTGTGACTGGTGGATCCTGTGTTATCTATAGACATTGGTGTCACCTTTCAGTGTAATCCTGCCTGTGCTGATAATGAGGAGATTGCTGAAAAGTTTTCTCTACAGAACTGGAAGTGTCAGGCTACTATTAGGCCAAAGTGGCCAAAGTGAAAACTGTAGGATTTTAGCATTTTTATAAAATGCTCAAAAAAAGTTTAACACAAAAACATGGGTTAAACAGTAGATAATTTTTTAATGACACTTTCCCTTTGAGGTTCAGCTTACGTTAATGGAATGGCAAGAAAAATGGCATTAAAGCAAAGAACTCCTTTTTGTGTGTTCTTACAATATATGGATGTAATATTGAAGCATCTTGACTAGAAACACCAATCTTTTAACTAAAGTGGAGGATCACGGCCAGGAATAGTGCTTCCTCTGGAGGAGCCACTGCGTGGGTGTAGTACATGGATGTGTCATTGGCTTCATTGGGCAGCATTTACTGCCTTTCCTTTAGGCGTTTAGATGGCGGTTTCTCCAGGTGGTAACGGCTTATCTTGTTGGTTTGTGGAAATGCAATTTTCTGTCATTGGTACGCATTACAGATCATTTAAGCTGATGGGGTGGCCGTGGCCTGCAACCCAACCCTCCATAGAAATATAGAGCAAAACCTGGTTATTAATGAAGCCAACAGGATGGCTAGTCGGTGGAATGGCCGTCATGCAATACTACAGTACCTCTGGCAAAATCGGACTTTTTTTTTAAACCAAAAAAAGAATCCTCTCCCACAAAAAAAGGTAGAATTTTTTTCCTAAAAAAGCACAGCGTAATCAAACGACCAAAAACAAACGGCAAACACAAAATAATGAAAAAATAAAATAAGTGATACCATAATTCAGCACAAATATCAACAAACAAATAAGAACAGAAAGGGGCCGTTCACACGGCTGATTTGGGCACTGATTTCAGCCGTACTGTGCGCCGTTTTTGTGCTGCAGTACGGCTGAAATCCGTCCCCGTCATTACGGTAATCCACAGTTCTCATAGAGAACTGGATTCCGTCTCTCCTCCCCCGCTCGGCAAATCCGCCGGGCGGGGAGCAAGTGACATGTCAATTATTTACGGCGTGTACGCGCCGAGAATAATTAATGTCTATGGGGCTGGCGGTCTGCCGGCACCCCGCCCCGCTGCACGGCAGCCAGCGTAATTGGGGGGGCGAAATCCGTCCCGCAATTACGTCGGCAATAAGCCGTGTGAACTGTGCCAAAGAAAACACGAGGAGAAAAAGCCAAAATAATAATAGAAATAGAGAGACGCATTATACACTATATCATCATATGGGGCCTTATGTATAAAAACTGTCTAGCAGTAAGATGTCTTTTTTTGCCCATAGAAACCAAATCAGGGCCTCATCAACCATCAGGGCTCAGCTTTCATTTCATATAGTGCTTTGGAAAAATAAAAGCTGAGCTCTGATTGGTTCCTATGAGCCCTGATTGGTTGATATGAGCAGCAAAGACAGTCTTACTGCTAGACCGTTTTCATACATAAGGCCCATAGTATAAGCGAAATAAGCAAAATGGCCCAATGAGAGAGAAAACAAGTAAATAATACTATTACATTGTCTGAAAGCACCCACCAGCTTCAAAGGATAAATACTTTGATCTATGGGTAATTTTTTGCCTTATAAAATACACCCTACTAATGATATCACTAAAAATTCAGATTAAATGAACATTGACCAACAGACTACAAATATAAAGTAAGTCGCATGACAAAAAAGCACCGACCCAAAAACCATCCCAACGATAACCCGAGTTGTTTGCACAACCAGCGACTCCACCAAAGACGAGATACCTCTTTTTTTTTCCATGTGAGCTGTACTCTTGCATCATTAACAATTTTTAGGGTATGTTCACATGGGGTAATTTCGACGCGCATTTCGCCACGTATTTGCGCTCTAATACGGGCGAGATGTACGCTAAAATTATGGTAATCCATAGCTCTCATAGAGAACTATGGATTACGCCTCCTCTTCCCGCTCGTACAATACAATTGTATTGTACGCGTGGGGAGATAAGTGACAAGTCAATTACTATGCGCCGCAAGTAATGAATGTCAATGGGGCCAGCGGGAATACGCGCATATTAGTGCGAGCTGCCGAAACGCCACGATACTGTACGCACCGCAGTACATTGTGTGAACATACCCTTATGTGCAGAGTACTGATGCTCTGGACCTATGTTGTATCATAACTGTGTTGCTTTTGCTTCTCTCAGTGAAAGAGGACAGACCAGACGTCAGGGATCTTTTGTCTGACTTGCAAGATATCAGCGACAGCGAACGGAAAACGAGTTCTGCAGAGTCTTCCTCAGGTACTGGAGCTTGGCTCTTAATGGGGCAGTCTCACCACTCTGTTTCATAGTGCCTGCTTTTCACAGCCAGCCTCATACTACCACTTCCTGGTCAGGCTGTGGGGGGGGCATCTATAGTAGTGATTTGGTATATCATCCCTGCTGTTCCTTGTTGACCGTTACAGTGACATGAGTGCAGGAGCTTCGTAAATTATAGAGCAGAAGGCTACAGAGCTCAAAAGAGTGAAAGTTTGTCAGAAACATAGATAAACTCCAGTGCCGGAGAGAAGACTCATAGGGAGTAAGACACTATGGTCGGACAGGGCAGCTGGAGCAATGAGAGCAGAGAGAGATGGTTGGTAACAAGCAGTAGACAAAATCTCCTCTTCTTTCTAAATTAAGCAAAATCAGAAAAGCGATATATTTGGTAATATTCTTTCTTTGCCTACGTGTTTAAATCTAATCAATGTGGTGAGAAAACCCCTTGAATTTCTGTAATTTTTCATCATAAAAGTATTGGTAGAAATGTGATGACCACAGGGAAGGGGATGTGTCCTTGGATTTTTAAAGACTAAGGGTATGTTCACACGATGTACTGCGGCGCGTATAGTACGCACCGCAGTACATCGTGTCTTTCGGGAGCTTGCGCTAATACGCACATACTCCCACGGCATGGGGGGGCCAGCAGCCCGCTGGCCCCATTGACATTCATTCCTCGCGGCACGTATTTGCCGTGAATAATTGACATGTTACTTATCTCCCCGCGCGTACAATACGATTGGGGAGAGGAGGCGTAATCCATAGTTCTCTAAGAGAACTATGAATTACCGTGATTTCGGCGCGCATCTCACCCGTATTTGAGCGCAAATGCAGGCAAAATGCGTGCCGAAATTACGCCGTGTGAACATGGCCTTAGGGTATTTTCACATTGTGTTTGGAGTATGCTGCGTGTTTGGGTGCAGCAGAAACACCCTATAGTTTTAAATAGGGCGTCTGCTGCATCAAACGGGTCAAGAATTGACATGACAATTTTTTGAACGGATCCGAAAGGCGCATGTAAACCTGCATCGGCGATCATTCGTCTGAACGTTGATGCGTGTTTTACATTGAAAGCAATGTAAATCACACTGCACGTTTAAATACGTGTTTGGGTCCGAAACACGGATCCAAACGCATATCTAAAAGACGTGAACATCCCCTAAGGGACTTAAAAATGGTGTGAAGATTTTCTTTAGTTTGCTTGATGTTACAGCTGATACGGAAGTGTCCCTTGCAGAAAAAAAACCAACCATTGTCAGGTTTGTTCCAGCTAGGAGGAGTATCGGAGGAATAGCACAGTCCAGATTTCTAAGAAAAGACGTTCTAGAATTATTATTTAATAAAGAATTGCAAGTATTAGATGTGTCAGGAGAGCTCATTTTTAGGTATTATAGCAGTCTTATAGCTCTAAGCTTTATCATAAACTTAGAGGCAGCTTTCTCAATTTCTGCATTACTTCCCCTGAATATTTTAAGGCAGGGTTCACACGGTGTCTTTGGGGCGTATAGCGGCTCGTAGTTTGTGCGTGCCGCTATATGCCGGGTGTTTTAGAAGTACACGCTGGCCAGCATGCACGTCTAAAACGTTCTCTGCCGCCTCCCGCTCACCTTCATTGTGCACCAGGAAGAAGAGACATGTCACTACTTTTTCCCGGTGCACAAAACGTGTTGGGGAAAACGGCAGGTAACGAGAGCTGTGGATTACTATATTTGCGGGGCGTACTTTGGCCATATTGCAGCTCGGTTACATCCTGCAAATACGCTGTGTGTACATAGCCTAATGCTTCCTGTATGCAAATCAGCCCTGTAGACAAAGTTGATCAACTTAAATGGGTTGTTTTATTATAGAAAACCATTTTAAAAATGTGTCCCTTGTATCAATTGGTTGATTGGCTCCCAGCATCCCTGGTGAACAGCTAATTTAAACATGGGGCAGCCAGGTCCTGCTTGGCAGACTCCAATGTATGTGATGCTCATCTGCCCTAATAGGACTCCCACCTACGATGCCTGTATGCCCTAATAGGAACCCACCCTCTGATGCCCTAATGCACTAATAGTTCCATCTATGAAGCCCACATGCCATATTAGATCTCCAACCTGTATAAAGCTCATATGCCCTAATAAGACTCCACACTCGACAATGCACTAATAGGTCTCCATCCACTATGAAGCCCATATCCACTAATAGGTTATATGGGCATCATATTGGGGTATATGGACATCAGAGATGGTTGAGTCCTATTCAGTTATATGGCCTTGATAAAGGGTGGAGTCCTTATAGGACTCCACCCTCTATGATGCCCATACACCCTAATAGGACTCCACCCTCTATAATGCCCATCCACCCTTATAGGACTCCACCCTCTATAATGCCCATGCACCCTTATTGGACTCCACCCTCTATAATGCCCATACACCCTAATAGGACTCCACCCCCTATGAGGCCTATAGACCCTAATAGGACTCCACCCTCTATGATTCCCATTTAACCTAATAGGACGCCAGCCTCTATGATTCCCATTTACCCTAATAGGACTCCAGCCCCTATGATGCCTATATACCCTAATAGGACTCCATCCCCTATGATGCCTATAAACCGTAATAGGTCTCCACCCTCTATGATGCCCATACACCCTTATTGGACTCCACCTTCTATGATGCCATAGACCCTTTAATGGGACGTCCAAGGCTTTGATTTTTACCCTTAATTAGGGTCCAGCCCCTATCAGGCTTTCTATACTAAATAATAGGACCTCCTTACCTTGGTGCCATAATAATTACCCTTTGATGCCTTCCCCCTTATAGGACTCCACCTTCTATGATGTCCATATCCCTTAATGGGGACAGTGAAGGGGGCTTGACTTTTATGAGACAACCCCTTGAAAATCTAAGTTGTTAAAATGTCCAGCTTTACAGCCTTTAGTCAGGGCAGTTTTCTACTACTGCAAATACTATGTATGGACACGGCTCCTTACATTGGTTGACATTTTAGATGGAATTAACAGGCTGGAATGATGATCCAGCCGGTGCAATATGCTCTCATTTATGAGCAGTTCCCATGTGTACTTATCTTTGACACTTGCCTCTTCTGTTTCAGTTTTGCCTATATTAAGTTCTGACCAATTTTTGTAATATCCTTGCAGTAGGTTCTGCCTCTGGGTCAGAGGAGGAAGATGAGACCAGCTCTGAGGAATCAGAAGAAGGAGAAGAGGAGGAAGAAGAGGAGGAAGAGGAAGAAGAGGAGGAAACGGCAAGCAATTCGGAGGCTGCATCAGAACAGACTGCAGGTAGTAATGTTTTAAGTTTATAGCACAATGACCTGTATTATGACAGTCCTACAAAATACAGCTTTGAGAGACTGATGCGAAAATGAGGTGTCATCATTTTGAAGTACATGCGTGGTAAAAAAAATAGTCTTTTTTTCAAATGACAAAATGGGACAATGATTTGTTTTCTTGCTTCATTGTTAAATGGCGTCTGTCAGATGGTATATCCTGTCCTATCTTAGAGCAGGCGGAGCTCTGTGATATATAGGGCTATATGATAGAGAAGAGGTGCTGAGCTCTATGATATATAGGGTTATATGATAGAGGAGAGGAGCTGAGCTCTGTGATATATAGGGTTATATGATTTGAGGGAGAGGAGCTAAGCTCTCTGATATATAACCCGTTATATATACAGAGCTCAGTCTTTCATAACCCTATAAGAGCTCCTTCTCTCTCATCATATACCCTATATATCACAGAGCTCAGTTCTCTCCCTCTATTCATATAACCCTAAAATATCACAGAGCTCAGCTTTCTCTCCCATTGAAGTCTTTATCATATAACATTATATATCACAGAGCTCAGCTTCTCTCCTCTATCATACAAGTCGCTTATATATCCCAAACCCAGAGCTCAGCTTCTCTCCCTCTCACATCCTGCTCTCGTATAGGGCAGCATATACCACATGAAGGTTACCTTTAGCCACCTGCTTGCTTCCTTTCTTCATTTCTCTGCTTTTAGAGAAATGACTGTATGACCTTTCATGTAATGAATTTCATTGGTTATTTTGCAGAGGAGGTCAGTGATGAAGAGATGAGTGAGGAAGAGGAGAGAGAGAATGGGAATCATGTTCCTCTTGGTAAGACTCCTAAACCGTTCTATAGCCTGCAGTACATGCAAGTGTAATGGCTTCCAGCTTCACCCCCCAAACACCAGTGATGTCACCCCATATCGTTGTCACCCTTCTGACAAATGCTATAGACTAGACATGGTTCTTCGGGTATTACATGTTCTGGAGCCTGCTTTAGATAGTGAGTATAGCCCTGTGTTAACAAAATTTGGCAACAAAGGTCTTTATGTTTTGGGACTGCAGCTAGGAGGAGAGCACTGATTGAGCGGGTTTATTATCACAGCTGCGAGGTTGGATTTTTATGGAAGCAGCTTTATTTTTGCGGCTAGAAAGATAAAGACAGCAGCTGTTTCCTTTGCTAAAATGTGACTGCAGCACTTGAGTTTTCACATTATTTAGAGAGACAGATAGAATATTTAAAATTAGGAGTATTTTTTGTTAAAACCAATATACCTGAGAAACTATTTTTTTCTTGGCAGTCCTATGGTATTGAAAATTACATATTGTCCTTCTCTAGCTGAGAAATCTCCAGAATTACAGGGCTGGTTAATCTCACTTTACAGTTGGTGCTGCTTATCTTTATATAGTCCTTCGTTTACAATAGTATGTAATTTGACCTAACAATCTATTGTTCTCTGGAAAGGGATAGATAAGATTAGTCTGGACCACAGGAATATACATAGCAATAACAAGTAGTCTTTTTATTTTTTTGGCACAGGGGAGGGGGTTTCTTCATACTTGATAGGCTACTGCTTTCAGGCACAGCCGACCAGAAAGAAGGAGCATTAAGCAATCTTTTGACTATTGTGTTGACAGAGTAATGTACATAGGCCAGCTTTACAACAAAAATGTATAAATGTATGTGTTAAATATATATAAATATATATATATATATTATATATATAATATATATATGTATATTATTATATATATAATGTGTGGAGGTGGTGTGTGTATAAGTGTGTGTGTGTGTGTGTGTGTGTGTAAATATATGTGAGAGTGTATATAATGTGTGTGTGTATATATGTGTGTGTGTAATATTGTGGTGTGTATATGTGTGTGTGTGTGTGTGTGTGTGTGTGTATATGTGTGTGTGTGTGTGTATATGTGAGTGTGAGTGTGTGTGTGAGGTGTGTGGTATGAATAGTGGTGTGTGTGTGTATATGTGTGTTGTGTGTGTAATGTGTGTGTGTGGTGTATAAGTGTTGTTGTGTGTGGATGTGTGGAGTGGTGTGTGTGTAATGTGTGTGTGTATGTTGTGTTGGTATGTGTGTGTGTATATATGTGTGTTGTATATATGTGGGGTGTATATATGTGGTGTGTAATAATGTTGTGTGGGTGTGGTGGTGTGTGTGTTGTGTGTGTGTATATGTGTGTGTATATATATATGTGTGTGTGTTGTGGTGTATATGTGTGTGTAATATATATGTGTGTGTATATATGTGTGTGTGTAAAGATGTGGTGTGTGTGTATATGTGGTGTGTGTGTGTGTGGTGTTGTATATGTGTTGTTGTGTATATGTGTGTGTGTGTATATGTGTTTGTGTGTATATGTGTGTGTGTGTATAAGTGTGTGTGTGTATAATGTGTGTGTGTGTATATATTTTGTGTGTGTGTATATGTGTGTGTGTATACTTTATGTGTGTGTGTGGTATATATGTTTTGTGTTGTGTATATATGTGTGTGTGTGTGGTATATTATGTGTGTGTCGGTGTAATATAGTGTGTGTGTGGGTGTGTATATATGTGTGTGTGTGTGTATATATGTGTGTGTGTGTGTATATATGTGTGTGTGGGTGTATATATGTGTGTGTGGGTGTATATATGTGTGTGGGTGTGTGTATATATGTGTGTGGTGTTGTAATATATATGTGTTGTGGTAGTGTGTAAATATTGTGTGTGTGTGTATATATTGTGTGTGTGTGTGTTTATTGTGTGGTGTGTGTGTATTTTGTGTGTGTGTGTATATGTGTGTGTGTGTGTATATGTGTGTGTATATTATGTGTGGTGTGTGTGTGTATATATGTTGTGTGTGGTGTGTAATTTGTGTGTGTGTGTGTGTGTATATGTGTGTGTGGGTGGTAATGTTGTGTGTGTGTATGTATGTTGTGGGTGTGTGTGTTTTTGTGTGTGGTGTGTGTATATGTGTGTGTGTGTATATGTGTGTGTGTATATGTGAGAAGTGTGTAATAAGATAGTTGTGATATCAAGTATTTAGAGTTTACTAATGTTTAGAGTGAGTAAAATAATATATATAGACTAAGTTTGTGAGAGACTATCAGAATATTGTTTTTTGTATAAGTGTGTTGTGATAAATAAGTGGTGTGTGAGTATATATTGTTTGCAGTAGTGATTTTTATGAGAGCAGTACTATGTGTATAATATATAATTGAGATTTAGTTTTAGGGTGGGTGTGGTTGTGAATGAAAGAAAAACAATATCATAAACACTCAATAAAAATCACAAGATACAAAAAAAATCTAAATGTCTAAGATTATGTTGTACATATACACAAACACAACACCTCGAAATATAAAGAATAGAAAAATATATTACTCGTGTGTTGCTTGTCAATGTGTGAAAAGAAAAAGTTTGATGGTAGTGACTTTAATATGATCCACTTGATTAGTTATAGTGTGCTATTTGCCAGCATTTTTATGCTTCTCAGCTATCATCTTTTAGGCCACATGTGACACCTGTGCTAGCCATGACTACGACTAGCCATGACTGTGAAGCACCTGGGTCATGAGCCCCACAGAAGTTTTTATAGGCAATACTACCTATGAGTATGTATATTATGACCCTCACACAGGTATTTATTCACACCTGAGGCATCAGAGCAGCAAAAGGGTTCAGCAGCTGGTGTATTTTAGCATTTTGTCTCGGAGAAGGGGTTATGGAAGTCAAGTTAGTATGTAAATCCCTCCACCAAATGTAGTATAAAGTAACAAACCATTCAGAGTTGTAGTTACGGGTTTGAGAGGATTGGAATCTTTGTTTTGCAGTCCCAGAGTCCAGATTTGATCATGACTCTCCTGAGAGTGAGGAGGAAGAGGAGGAGGAAGAAGAGGTTAGAATCGCTAGTCCACACTCAAATGTTCAGACAGATGCCGAGTATGTCCCCGATTCTCCGGTCATGTCACCCGTTGAGTTAAAGCAAGAATTCCCTAAATATCTTCCAGCACTGCAGGTAAAACGAGGGACACGTGGCAGATACAGGGTTTTTGGTCTGATATGTAGAATTATCATCAGTTTAACTTTTTTTTCACATATATTTGCCAGGGCTGCCGCAGTGTGGAGGAGTTTCAGTGCTTGAATCGGATCGAGGAAGGGACGTATGGAGTTGTGTACAGAGCAAAGGACAAGAAGACGGGTCTGTTAACACTTTTGGTTGTTTATTTGCTGTGACCTATTTTTATGTATATTTTTAAAGGGGTTTTGCCACAATCTCATTTCATACCTCCTGTGTCCAGCTCTGTTGCTCAGAAGAAGCGCGTGGTGATTTGTCATGTTGACCCGCAGGGATGACCATCACCATGCCTTTCCTCTTCTGTAGTCAAGAAAGGTTCTGTAATGTAAAGCATTGGGAGTACTAAGAGGTAAAGTTTTGCCTCCCAGGCACAAGGGTCCAAGGTTCATAATCCCGTCAGGAACCAAACCTGTGGTTTTTTGTATTTTCTGTTTTATCAAAGTCAAAACCTGATTTCATTTTTTCTTTTTTTTTTTATTTATTTGCATTTGTTTGACTAATTACAAAGGGAGTACAGAGGACAGGATAGAATGACAGCACCTGGGGTTTGAACACTCAGTAGCTGCCTGAAAAGAGAGGTGATGTCTGAGCATGTGCGGCCAAAGGACTGAGGAGCTCTCAGCCCTGGTCGTATCCCCTGGAGACGAGCTGTAAACAATGGATCACTAAAGGAGCAGCTAAATCAAAAACAGTGCAGCATTTTTAAGAATAATGAATGGTAAAAATGTTTATTTCATTTGCAAGCTTCCCATATCAATTTTACTTCATGGCAAAACCCCTTTAAGCTATAAGACTCTGTTCACATCAGATTCTGTGTCTGGAGGGTCTCCTGGCCTATACCTCATGTATGGAAGGCTGCAACACATCTTACCGCAGACAAATAGTGGGATATGTCGCTAAAAGTCTCCCATTTGTGTGGCCTAGCTCAGTCTACTATGTCATTCCATACTACAAAAAAGGGCAAATTGACAATATTTTATCCTCCATCTGTAGAAGAGAGTCCTATGGAAATTCTTTTGAAGTTTCAAAAAGAAAAGGGGATCTGGAGGCTTAGGATAGAGTGACTAATAACATTTAGAACATATGTCTGCCATAGGCAACCTTAAAGAGAACCTGTCACCTAGTTTATGCCCCCCTTGCTGAGGACAGAACAAGGTAGTGTCAGACCTGCTGTTTCCAGCGCTGTGTCCCTAAGATGCAGGAGTTTTCGAATATTTAATGCTCAAATCTGCGGTTTTCAACCAGAAAGAGTAATAAACAGTCAGTTTTTCATGCCCCGCCCACCTGAGGCTAGCCCCGCCCACCTCACAACTGACTGACCTATTTGGGTATGTTCACGCGACGTTTTTCAGATCTGTTTTTTGATCCGTTTATCGGACCCAAAACGGATCCAAAAAATGTATCTAACAATATGCAGTGTGATTTGAATTGGTTTCAATGTAAAACGCGCATCTCCGTTCAGACGAGTGATCGCTGCTGCGTGTTTACTTGCGTCTTTTCGATCCGTTTTAAGAATTGACATGTCAATTCTACTTGCGTCTTCATGCAAGTGAAATCCCCATAGGAAACAATGGGGTGTGCTTTTGGAGCCCGAAAAAAAGATCCAAAAGCGCAACATACTTTTGGGTACGTTTTGGATGCGCTTTTGATGCGAAAAGCGCATCCGAAAAAACGCATTGGATTAAAATTTGACGTGTAATACACTAAATCGGCCCTAAGGTCTCATTTGATCTAGAAGAACTGTTTGAACTTTAGTAACCTAATGAACAAAAGAAAGGGAGCTAACAGCCATTTTACATGTGTTTCAGATGAAGCCCAATAGACGGCGCTTCCAGCATATTACGTATTTAATCTTATACATCCCTTTCTATATGAATTGAATGATATAAAAGCAGTTTTTCAGTATTAGAATGGGTGTTTACAGAAATTATAGAAGTTTTTACTAATAAATGTATTGTTTTAGATAAATAGTTTATTATAGAATGTTGAGTGGTTTCAGTATAAGGGCTTGTTCACACGGCGTTTTTGTGATCCGTTTCACGGATCCGCAAAACGGATCTAACAATTGTCAGTGTGATTAACATTGAGTTGAATGGCAAAAGCGCATCGCTGTTCCACAGGAGATCACGATGCGCTTTTAAAGAGCTCTCCTGCGCTTTTCGCATCCGCTTTAAGAATTGACATGCCCAATTCTTATTGCGGTTTACGCAAGTGAAAGCCCATAGGAGATAATGGAGTCGTTTTGGCACATGTCCAAAAGCGCTCCACACTCCGGGTACGTATAGCTGCGCTTTGCATCCTGAAAAGCGGATGCGAAAAGGCATGGGAGGCTGGAAAGGGATCGCTGGGAGGTGTTGCAGCTGGCAGCGGGAGCGGGGAGGGAGGAGGTGACAGCGGAGGAGCTGGGGCTGACATGTACAATGAATGGAGGGTGGGGCTGGACATGTACAATGAATGGAGCTGGGGCTGACATGTACAATGAATGGAGCTGGGGCTGACATGTACTATGAATGGAGCTGGGGCTGGCATGTACTATGAATGGAGCTGGGGCTGTCATGTACTAAGAATGGAGCTGGGGCTGGCAAGTACTATGAATGGAGCTGGGTCTGACATGTACTATGAATGGAGCTGGGGCTGACATGTACTATGAATGGAGCTGGGGCTTACATGTACTTTGAATGGAGCTGGGGCTGTCTTGTACTATGAATGGAGCTGGGGCTGACATGTACTATGAATGGAGCTGGGGCTGACATGTACTATGAATGGAGCGGGGGGGGCTGACATGTACTATGAATGGAGCTGGGGGGGCTGTCGTGTACAATGACTGGAGCTGGGGGGGCGGACATGTACAATGAATGGAGCTGGGGCTGGCATGTACAATGAATGGAGCTGGGGCTGGCATGTACAATGAATGGAGCTGGGGCTGGCATGTACAATGAATGGAGCTGGGGCTGGCATGTACAATGAATGGAGCTGGGGCTGACATGTACTATGAATGGAGCTGGGGCAGACATGTACTATGAATGGAGCTGGGGCCGACATGTACTATGAATGGAGCTGGGGCCGACATGTACTATGAATGGAGCTGGGGCCGACATGTACTATGAATGGAGCTGGGGCGAAAATGTACTATGATGGAGCTGGGGCAGACATGTACTATGAATGGAGCTGGGGCCGACATGTAATGAATGGAGCTGGGGCCGACATGTAATGAATGGAGCTGGGGCCGACCTGTACGATGCTTGGAGCTGGGGCCGACATGTACTATGAATGGAGCTGGGGCCGACATGTACTATGAATGGAGCTGGGGCTGACATGTACTATGAATGGAGCTGGGGCTGACATGTGTATGAATTTGGAGCTGGGGGCTGACATGTAGTATGAATGGAGCTGGGGCTGACATGTACTATGAATGGAGCTGGGGCTGGCATGTACTATGAATGGAGCTGGGGCTGGCATGTACTATGAATGGAGCTGGGGCTGGCATGTACTATGAATGGAGCTGGGGCTGACATGTACTATGAATGGAGCTGGGGCTGACATGTACTATGAATGGAGCTGGGAGAGAGAGAGAGAGAGAGAGAGGGATGTAAAATGCTGGAAGCGCCCTCTATTGGGCTTCCTCTTAGGCTATGTTCACACGGCTTAACTGCGGGTCGTAATTACGCCCCGCAGTTACGCCGTGTGACCGGGGCAGAGCAGGGGAGGGAGCGGGGGGCCAGCACTTCGCCGGCCCATAGAGAATCCCTGCTAGCGGCGCGTATACGCCGCTAGAAAGTGACATGTGAATTATCTCCCCATTCGCCGAGCAGGGAGAGGAGACGTAATCCATAGTTCTCTATGAGAACTGTGGATTACCGTAATGAATGGGCCGTTTTCAGCCCGTAATTGGCGCACTTCAGCACGTAATTATGGACCGAAATACGGCCCATTTTAAGCCGTGTGAACATGGCCTTACACTACTACTTAACCACTTTCCGCTCTAAGTGAAAATGTAGGTCATTAGGATACTAAAGTTCATACAGTTCTAGATCAAATGAGACCTCTAGGGGCCGATTTAGTGTATTACACTAAGGCCATGTTCACACGGCTTAAAATGGGCCGTATTTCGGTCCGTAATTACGCGCTGAAGTGCGCCAATTACGGGACGGAAAAACGGCCCATTCATTACGGTAATTCAATTTCTCATATAGAACTATGGATTACGTCTCCTCTCCCCGCCCGGCGAAGCGGGGAGAGGAAACGTAATCCATATTCCTCTGCCCCACTAGCATGATGCTTTTGGGCCGGCGAAGTTCCGGCCCCCCGCTCATGCCCCGCTCCCGCCCGGGCCACCGGCGTAATTGGGGGCGAAAATTAGCCCCGCGTTAAGGTGTGAAAAAGCCTAAAAAATTCTACCTTTTAAACTACAATTGTAGATGGATCATTTGTGAATGTCTCAATTCTTTGCCCCAGTTTTTGTGATCTGTGTTAAAATTTTAAACGGA
>JAODAL010011255.1:0-20000 GCA_025379985.1 Phyllomedusa bahiana | reverse complement strand
CAGCATGAGAACATTGTCAGGGTCCGGGTAAGCATCAGAAACAGCGCTGCTGAAATCATTTCTGAGGGTGTCGGAGCACAGATACTGTTTTTTTTTCCGTGTGCTATTCTTTGCTTTCCCACATTGTAATGATAGTTATCGGTGCGTAGCCTTAACCATTTCCTGCTGGGGGAATATAGACTGATTTTTCTGACCACCACTGGAATGATATATACCACAAGAAGTGGATCTGATTTCATGTGTTTTGTGGTAGCACTCTTACATCTGCACAAATGCTTCAGAGGTTATTTACTGCCTCAGCTACTCTGTGCCCTGATATTAAGGATTGTTGTCTCCTCTTTTTTTCTCCCCCCCAGGAAATTGTTGTTGGGAGTAACATGGACAAAATCTACATTGTAATGAACTATGTGGAGCACGATTTGAAGAGCCTAATGGAGACCATGAAACAGCCATTCCTGCCAGGTGAATGAGTTGATTGATAGGTTTTACTTGTATTTCTCTGTGACTTGAGCTCCTGTTTCCGTCCCCGATCATCCCTGAGACCGGAGCTGTAGCCTTTGGACATTTTTACAGGTTTTATGCAATGGCAGTGGCTCTAAGGCTGTGGTCTGCAACGTGCGGCTCTCCAGCGGTTGGGAAACTACAATTCCCATCATGCCCACTGATATA
Organism: Phyllomedusa bahiana; assembly: GCA_025379985.1. NCBI lineage: Eukaryota > Metazoa > Chordata > Amphibia > Anura > Hylidae > Phyllomedusa > Phyllomedusa bahiana. Next base: position 19,331 of record JAODAL010011255.1, on the reverse strand, counting down.
GATTATATAAATGCATGATGGGAGTTGTAGTTTTCCAGCAACTGTAGAGCCGCAGTTTGCAGACCAGTGCTCTAAGGGCTAGCAGCTGTAATCCTGTTACACCCAGCGCCATACAGTGCACTCGCTACTATGTGACCAGTCTCATTAACTTCCATCTCTACAGGCTTCAAATGTTCCGTAGTCTAATCCTGATGCCACTGTAAGGCCTCGTTCACACGGCTTAAAATGGGACGTATTTCAGTCTGTAATTACGCGCCGGAGTGCGCGAATTACGGCTAGAATACGTCCCAGTCATTACGGTAATCCACAGTCTCATAGAGAACTATGGATTACATCTCCTCTCCCTGCTCGGCGAATCCGCAGCTGGGGGAGATAAGTGACATGTGAATTACCAGCGGCGTATACCCGCCGCTGGTAATGAGTCTATGGGCCGGCGGGGTGCCGGCCCCCCGCTCCCTCCTCCGCTCCCGCCCCCGTCCACACGGCGTAATTGCAGGGCGTAATTACGCCCCGCAAATAAGCCGTGTGAACATAGCCTAAGATGAGAATAGGTTTTGAAAAGTCCTACGTTTCTCAGAATAGGAATTGAATTCCTTAAACCCTTTCACACATGTTAATTGCTCTAGTAAGTTTTGTCAGTCTTCTTTTGAGAGAACATGTTTATTAGTAGCAAACAGTTTATTTCAAGAAGGCTTCATTTTAGCAAAGGACAAAGAATAAACCATCCTTTCTCCATCTCCTCCTTCCACAGGTGAAGTGAAGACACTCATGATTCAGCTGTTGAGGGGTGTCCGACATCTTCATGATAACTGGATTCTTCACAGAGACCTCAAGACCTCCAATTTACTGCTCAGTCATGCTGGTATATTAAAGGTATGGCCTCCGTCCACATTTTAATAGGCTATTCCACCTCCTATAAAATTCAAAGCAGCAGCTCCTGGGATTCCAGTAAAATAAAAAGCGTATACTCCCCAGTTCTAGTGCCCTGCCTTCCCGGTCTCCTGTTTTCATTCTGTCACTTCCAAGCGGGAACATCATTGCAGCGGTCACTTGCCTCTACATAAATCACCGTTCAGAGTGATTCACTTCCAAAAGGTGATGTAAATTTGTGGCACGTGACCGCAGCAACCAATCAACTGCTACATCCCCATTCAGAAGTGACAGAATGAAAGCAGAAGCCTTGGGATACATTGCACTGAAACCAGGGAGCAGAATAAGGCAATTATAAGGTTTTTTTTTTTTTTTTTTTATATCTCACTTGGGCCCCAGGAGCTGCTGCTATGATTTAAATAGGAGGTTGACAACACCTCTGACAGGGTTGTCCCATCGCTGACGTTGGTGGAATATTTCTTGGATTTGTCACAAATGACCAAATAGCCTGGGTTTGAAAATGCCGCTTGTTGTACTCATCCACAAACTTTTGGATTTTATGTACTTAACCCTTTAATGTCGCAGCTATTTTCGGGTTTTTGGTTTCGTTTTTGCCCTCTAAAAGCCATAACTTTTATTTTTCTGTCTACATAGCTATATAAGGGCTCGTTTTTTGCGAGACAAGATGTACTTTGTAATGTTGTCATTCACCAGACCAAAGAATGTACTGGGAAATCGAAATAAAAGGTGATGTGTTATCTATATTCTGCAGATTGGTGCTAAATATGTAAGCTTTTCATTATGTTTTAGTACCATAAAAAAAAACACAAAAAAAACACCTATTTTTAAAATTTTCACCGCAGCGGCATTTTCTGCAACCAGTAACTTTTTTTTTTTGTACTTTCACTTATGGACTTGAGTGACGGTGCATTTTCTGCGGACTTTTTGTACTTTTTATTGGTGCCATTTTGGTATGGATGTCACTTTTTTGATCACTTTTATTCCAATTTTAGGGGACCTGAAATGACCCAACCCCCCCCCCCCCCTCCCCTCCCCCGCAATTTTGACGTTTGGAATTTTTAAATTCCACTGTGTTCAGTGTACGGGATAAATGATATTCTCTTTAAATACATTGGATTTTTGCGAATGCGCCAGTACCAGCTTTTTTATGTTATTATTTGTAAAATGGCAAATGAACTTCTAAAGTCTTGTTTAAAAAAAAAAAAAAGTTTTTGTTTGGTTTATTTACTTTAATACTTAATCTCTCTAAGGTGCTTGACTACTTAGACCCCTATTGTACAGCTGTACACTGGATTTTCATTACCTATCACACCCTGCATGAAGTTTACGGCTGTTATGTTATGTCACCCTACGATTACGTGCAGGAGGAGGGGGAGGAGCTGTACACCATAGCAGCCATGATTGCCACAGTATCTAACAGCAGGGATCGAAGCCAATTCTGTATCCTGCTGTTAGCGGTGGTTACATGAGCTTTCCCCATACACCCTTAATGGCATTTGGATGTTCAGTAACAGCCACATGCGTTAGGGGGTTAATGGGTTTGTTTAGTTATTGAGATATGGAGGTTCCCACTATTGTAAATGAAATATTATCTACTATATGGGTTCCACCCATTTTAGGCAGTCCAGGAGGATATGTTTAATGAATCGGATTCTGTTCTTTTACAGGTTGGAGATTTTGGGTTAGCCCGTGAATACGGCTCTCCTCTAAAGCCCTACACTCCCATTGTGGTCACCTTGTGGTATCGAGCTCCAGAGCTTCTGCTTGGCGCTAAGGTGCGTACTTGATGACTGAAATTGTATATGCACCTTTGCAACCAATTGTTATCTTGCCTAACTGCAACTAAAATAATAAAACTGGAAATGATTTTGCAAATGTTTGCAATCTTGCACCCTCCTATCTGTCCCTTCATATACGCTACCCTACTGAATATAACAAGTGGGAGACTGATGGAAGGATGTCTGCAGGATCAGACTAAAGAGAATTCGGTCTAAACTTTAAGGCAAATAGGTCTGCGTAGAAGCAACTTTACAGAGTTGCTCTACTTTATTTCACTCTTGATGCCTTAGGGCTCTGGAAATGGTTGCAAAGGGGAATAAATCTCAAGAGACTTTTTATTTAAATGATGGTGTAATTTCATTATTCTATTATCTATATTGTTTTCTCTTCTATCCTCTACACAGGAATACTCCACAGCTATAGATATGTGGTCAGTGGGCTGTATATTTGGTGAACTTCTGACCCAAAAGCCTCTCTTCCCAGGAAAGTCTGAGATCGATCAGATCAACAAGATTTTTAAGGTAAAGCCAGGCTTGCGTGTGCTCAAGGGGTTGGTAAACAGACATTGGTGATGCTTAGGCAATGTTCACACGGCTTATTTTGGGACGTATTTCAGCCTGTAATTCGCGCTGAACTGCGCGAATTACGGGCTGAAATACGCCCCAGTCATTACGGTAATCCACAGTTCTCATAGAGAACTATGGATTACGTTTCCTCTCCCCGCTCGGACAATACGCAGAGCGGGGAGAGAAGTAACATGTCAATTATGCATGGCGTATACGCGCCGAGAATAATGAATGTCTATGGGGCCGGCCCCGTACACACGGCGTAAGTGCTGGGCACAATACGTCCCGCAATTAAGCCGTGTGAACATAGCCTTAGAGCTGCTATAACCATCAGCAGCCGTAGAGTGAAGTGACAGCTGGGCTTGGAAAGAACTTTGTCTCCTGTTGGCAGTATGGTCGGCTTGTACTATAATGACTGTCTATGTGGCCAAGTGAAGCCAATAAGAAGTGGCTAGGCTCTTTCGTAGTTCTATACAGTATTATTCAGCAGGCTTAAACATAAATTGGCAACAGCAGATAAGTCTGTTACTAGCGCTCCTTCCTTCCCTACTGCATTTAGATCTATTCCAGCATAACAGACTTGCAACAATTAGTTACCTTCATTCATTTAGCTTGAAAGAGGGTGGTACACGCCCTTGAAATGTTGCAGGAGTGTATGAATAGCGGTCGGTCAGACTGCGTCCCTTACTGGTGCTTATGGAGATTGGACATTAAAGGGGTTGTCTCACTACAAGGATCGCTGCTTTTTATGTTGAAGATCTTGCAAAAACAAGTCACTTTGCAATATGTGTCCATTACCAGTGTCCTACCTATTCCTAGATATCCCCTCTTGTATGGGCTGCATCAGCTCCACAGGTTACTATAGCTACAGACCTGTTTACTCTCTCATGATAGGTTGCCAGCACTGGTTGCTATAGCTACAGACTTGGCTTCTACTGCAGCCTAGTGGAAGCCAGAAAAATGCGCCCTGGAATTCAAAATGAAACCAAGAAAACAGGACTGAAGTAAGATGAATCAATGTAGTGAGACAACCCCTTTAAGGATGTGTTTCTGCATGTGCTTAAAGAGAACCTGTCACATAGATTTTGCCCCCCTTGCTGAGGACAGAACAGGGTAGTGGCAGACCTGCTGTTTCCAGCGCTGTGTCCCTTATTCTGTAAGATGCTGGAGTTTTCGTGTATTTAATGCTCAAATCTGCAGTTTTCAGCCAGAAAAGTCATTCGAAGTCATTCAAAGAGTCAGTTTTTTCAAACCCGGCCAATCGGAGGCTAGCCCCGCCCACCTCAACTGATAAACCTATTACTTTGAATAGGTAGAAACAGGTGAACAACTGCCAGTGGGTGGGGCCAGCCTTTGTTGGGCGGGGCTAATCCTGCTCATGAGTAAGATTTGAGGGGTAAATGCTCTAAAACTCCAGCATTTTACAGAATAAGGGACACAGCGCTGGAAACAGCAGGTCTGACACTAGCTTGTGCTGCCCTCAGCAAGGGGGGCATAATCTATGTGACAGGTTCCCTTTAAGCAACTACAGATATACTACTCGTCGTAAGTATTTTATATTTTGTATCCATACTTTTGTATTAAGGAATAAATGAATGAAGTTAAAGGGGTTGTCTCACTACAAGGATTGCTTTTAATGTTAAAGATCTTGCAAAAACAAGTCACTTTGCAATATATGTCCATTAACAGTGTCCTACCTCCCTTGATATACCCTGTATGGGCTGTACACTTAGGTTATCTACAACTTCAATCACTATGGCTGCCACAGTGTTGCATGTAAGACCTGGACTTCTACTGCAGTATAGAGAGCCAGTAAACACGTCCTGAACAATCTGACCAAGAAAACAGGACTGAGGTAAGATGAATCAATGCAGTGAGACAACCCCTTTAACTAATTGTTGCAAGTCTGTTGCGCTGGAATTGGTTTGGATAGACTCTTTCGTAGGCCTGCTGCCATTTTGTTGTAGAGACTGGTGGGGAGTCATAGCAGTTGGACCCCCACAGTTTAGTAATATATACTTGGGTCCATTGTTTGTGGCGAGACAGTACCTTTAAAACATGTTTGTTTTTTGTCACTTTGATTCATGGGCATATAGTGTAATCTCTGTCTATTGTAGATGCTACAGGTTCCTTCTTTTGGACATTGTACAGTCATGGCCAAAAGTTTTGAGAATGACACAAATATTATATTTTCACATGATCTGTTGCCCTCTGGTTTTTATGTGTGTTTGTCAGATGTTTTTATCACATACAGAAATACAAGTGCAATCATATTATGATTAACAAAAGCTTTTATTGACAGTTAGAATGAGTTAATGCAGCAAGTCAATATTTGCAGTGTTGACCCTTCTTCTTCAGGACCTCTGCAATTCTCCCTGGCATGCTCTCAATCAACTTCTGGACCAAATCCTGACTGATAGCAGTCCATTCTTGCACAATCAATGCTTGCATTTTGTCACAATTTGTTGGTTTTTGTTTGTCCACCTGTCTCTTGATGATTGACCCCAAGTTCTCAATGGGATTAAGATCTGGGGAGTTTCCAGGCCATGGACCCCAAAAACTCTGTTTTGTTCCCTGAGCCATTTAGTTATCACCTTTGCTTTATGGGAAGGTGCTCCATCATGCTGGAAAAGGCATGTTGATCACCAAACTGCTCTTGGACGGTTGGGAGAAGTTCTCTTGGAGGACATTCTGGTACCATTCTTTATTCATGGATGTGTTTTTAGGCAAGACTGTTAGAGAGCCGAGTTCCTTGGTTGAGAAGCAACCCCACACATGAATGGTTTCTGGATGCTTTACAGTTGGCATGAGACAAGACTGTGGTATCGCTCACCTTGTCTTCTCCGAACAAGCTGTTTTCCAGATGTTCCCAAACATTCGGAAAGGGGATTCATCAGCGAAAATGACTTTACCCCAGTCCTCAGCAGTCCACTCCCTGTACCTTTGGCAGAATATCAGTCTGTCGCTGATGTTTTTTTGGAGAGAAGTGGCTTCTTTGCTGCCCTCCTTGACACCAGGCCTTGCTCCATGAGTCTCCGCCTCACAGTGCATGCAGATGCACTCACACCTGCCTGCTGCCATTCCTGAGCAAGCTCTGCACTGCTGGTAGCCCGACTCCCAAGCTGAAACACTTTTAAGAGACGGTCCTGGCGCTTGCTGGTCTTTCTTGGGCGCCCTTTGGGGCCTTTTGGCAACACTGGAACCTCTCTCCTTGAATTCCTTGATGATGTGATAGATTGTTGACTGAGGTGCAATCTTTCTAGCTGCGATACTCTTCCCTGTTAGGCCAGTTTTGTGCAGTACAATGATGACTGCACGGGTTTCTTTAGAGATAACCATGGTTAACAGAAAAGAAACAATGATGCCAAGCACCAGCCTCCTTTTAAAGTGTCCTGTGGTGTGATTCTTACTTAATCATGACAGATTGATCTCCAGCCCTGTCCTCATCAACACCCACACCTGTGTTAATGGAGCAATCACTGAAACGATGTTAGCTGGTCCTTTTAAGGCAGGCCTGCAATGAAGTGGAAATGTGTTTTGGGGGAAAAAGTTCATTTTCTAGGCAACTATTGACTTTGCAATTAATTGCTGTTAAGCTGATCACTCTTTATAACATTCTGGAGTATATGCAAATTGCCATTATACAACATGATGCAGTAGACTTTGTAAAAATTAACATTTGTATCATTCTCAAAACTTTTGGCCATGACTGTATATATAGTTATGAATCAATTCTAACAAATTTGTTTTCCAGGATCTTGGAACCCCAAGTGAGAAGATATGGCCTGGTTACAATGAGCTTCCAGCAGTGAAGAAAATGACCTTCTCCGAATATCCGTACAACAACCTCCGAAAGAGATTTGGGGCTCTGCTCTCAGATCAGGGATTTGACCTCATGAACAAGTAAGGATTTCAGTGTTTTATTAACCCCTTAAGACCCAGGTCTAAAAAGTAGTTAATGACCAGAACATTTTTTTAGTTTTTGCCACAACGCGTTTCAACACTTGTAACTTTTTTATTTTTTAAATGACGCAGTTGTTTGAGGCCTCGTTTTATTTGAGACAAGTTGAACTTTATAGGGGAATAGTTTAAGTTCACTTATAAATAATTGCAGAATTTTTTTTTTTACTTATTTTTTGTACATTTTTGTTTACACCGTTCACGTTTCACACTTAATAACTTCTTAGATTAATTCTACAGGTTATTACGGTCGTGTGGATACCTAATATGTGTAGGGGTTTTTTTGTGTGTAATGTATGCACAATTATTTTTTATTAAATGTTTATTTTTATTTTTTTATTCATTTTTTTTTTACACTTATGTTTTTTACTTTTTTTTTTAATCCCTTGAAGGGAGAAATGTTTTACACTTTTTTTTTTTTTTTTTTTTTACACTTATGCTAATACATTATAATCTGTGTCAGTCTGACACAAGCAGTGATCAGGGCAGCACACAGTGTGTCCTGGTCACTGGCTTCATACACAGACAGCCCTGGGGCTACTCTAGGTCCCCAGGGCTGACTGTGCAGCCATTCCCCGGCCTCTGTCGGGCGTTCCGATCACCCGACAGAGCAGGGACACCCTGTGATTGCTCTGCGGTGACGATCCGCCGCAATCAAAGGGTTAAAGCATCGGGTTGCGGAGGTTTCCTCCTCTCCCCGGTGCTCGCAGGAGATGCTCTGGGATCAGGGCTGTGTAGTACAGCCCCGATCTCGGCGCAGCTGAGGCGCCGGGCGCCGCAAACCCCGAAGTCTACAGCGACGCCAAAAGACGGCGCTGTAGATGACCGACCCGCACCAGCCGACGTCAAAAGTCGGTGGACGGTCGTTAAGGGGTTAAAAAAATCAAGTTATATTTTGATCTCCATTTCTGCTGGAGGGAATCTAGCCACAATCTGTTGTGATTGCTTCCTTTTGCCACCCAAGTAAGGTTGTATTTTGTTTTCCCTAGGTTTCTGACCTACTGTCCCGCTAAAAGAATTACAGCAGAAGATGGCTTAAAGCACGAATATTTCTGTGAAACCCCTCTGCCAATCGACCCGTCCATGTTCCCCACGTGGCCAGCAAAAAGTGAACAGCAGAGGGTGAAACGTGGCACAAGCCCTCGCCCCCCAGAGGGAGGACTCGGTTACAGTCAGTTGGTAAGCTTGTTGATCTAGTACTTACTATGATTAGCGCAAGTCTTCTGGGTATAGTAAGCTAAGCTGGGGTCGGGGAAGGATGACGTAGTATTAGGAAACCAGTGCTAATATTTATCAAGTCGCCTTGTCTGTTGTAATGAGATCATTAATGAAACTGTAGTATTTCTCCAGATGTATTATTCTAACATTGACTTTCTACAGGAAGACGCGTAATTAGGGAATTGAAACTTTTTTACAACTTTATTCCCACATTTGCGTCAGTGTCTCATTCTGAACGTGCCTATGATCCCTGATGCACCCAGCGAAAGGCTAAAATGTCCTTTTGGCACATGCGTGGCCAGGATGTGTCGGCATACTTTTAATTTCTCTGTGTAGGAAAGTGTAGTCTACTTTGTAAAAAAAAAAAAAAAAAAAAAAGTCTCTGGCTGATGGACGCCTAAACAGCTGCATACATCAAAATCTTCCATCAGAGGTATACATTGTGGAATACTCTTGAAGAGAACCTCGTAGAGAGGCCTAAAACAAAATATGTTCAGGGTCTTAGAGCCCTAACCATTTATCCAAGCCTCTATAATACAGTGCTGCAGTTACTTTTCCCTGTAATAGATTACTGTTTGCAGCCTGGTGGAAATATAATGCTTCCCAGAAGTAAAGTCACAACAAGCTCTGTACAGAAACTTGGTTGGTAAGAAGTGCTGGAGGATTTTATAGCTCTAAAGCCTGCAGAATTGTGATTGCAGTGGTGGATCCGTATGGGATAAATAATATAATGTATGTACACAGTGACTGCACCAGCAGAATAGTGAGTACAACTCTGGAGGATAATACAGGAAGTAACTCATGATCAGTACAGGATAAGTATTGTATGTACACAGTGACTGCACCAGCAGAATAGTGAGTGCAGCTCTGGAGTATAATACAGGATGTAACTCAGGATCAGTACAGGATAAGTAATGTATGTACACAGTAACTGCACCAGCAGAATAGTGAGTGCAGCTCTATAGTATAATAAAGGATGTAACTCAGGATCAGTACAGAATAAGTAATGTATGTACACAGTGACTGCACCAGCAGAATAGTGAGTGCAGCTCTATAGTATAATAAAGGATGTAACTCAGGATCAGTACAGGATAAGTAATGTATGTACACAGTGACTGCACCAGCAGAATAGTGAGTGCAGCTCTGGAGGATAATACAGGATTTTACTTAGGATCAGTACAGGATAAGTAATGTATGTACACAGTGACTGCACCAGCAGAATAGTGAGTGCAGCTCTGGAGTATAATACAGGATGTAACTCAGGATCAGTACAGGATAAGTAATGTATGTACACAGTGACTGCACCAGCAGAATAGTGAGTGCAGCTCTGGAGTATAATACAGGATGTAACTCGGGATCAGTACAGGATAAGTAATGTAATGTATGTACACAGTGACTGCACCAGCAGAATAGTGAATGCAGCTCTGGAGTATAATACAGGGTGTAACCTAGGATCAGTACAGGATAAGTAATGTATGTACACAGTGACTGCACCAGCAGAATAGTGAGTGCAGCTCTGGAGTATAATACAGGATCTAACTGGGGATCAGTACAGGATAAGAGACACTCTAAGGCTAGGTTCACACGGTGTATTTGCAGGGTCGTAATTACGCCCCGCAATTACAGCGGGGGCGGGTGGCCGGCATCTCGCCGGCCTATAGTCATTCATTACCAGTGGCGCGTATACACCGCTGGTAATTCACATGTCACTTATCTCCCCACGCGGTGGATTCGCCGAGCAGGGAGAGGAGACATAATCCATAGTTTTCTGAGAACTGTGACTGCGACGTTTTCAGCTCATAATTTGCGCACTCCGGCGCGTAATTACGGACTGAAATACGTCCTGGTTTAAGCCGTGTGAACATAGCCTAAGGCAGGGGTGTCAAACTCGTTTTCACTGGGGGCCACATCGGCCTCACGGCGTACCTTAAAGGGCCGACATAATTTTAGAACTGTATAAATGGAACTTCTTAATAGTTAAGCAAGCTATTTCATTGTACAGTATTACTGTTACAATCAGACCTTTGATGGTAATCAGGAAGATGGTGAGGGCCAGGGGGGAGGCAGGCCAGATGGTGCGGCCCAGGGAAGAGGCAGGCAGGCCAGATGGTGAGGCCCAGGGGGGAGGCAGGCCAGATGGTGAGGCCCAGGGACGGGGAGGCAGGCCAGATGGTGAGGCCCAGGGCGGGGAGGCAGGCCAGATGTTGAGGCCCAGGGTCGGGGAGGCAGGCCAGATGGTGAGGCCCAGGGACGGGGAGGCGGGCCCAGATGGTGGGCCAGGGACGGGGAGGCAGGCAGATGGTGAGGCCCAGGGACGGGGAGGAGGCCAGTTGGTGAGGCCCAGGGCGGGGGGGCAGGCCAGATGGTGAGGCCCAGGGACGGGGAGGCAGGCCAGATGGTTGAGGCCCCCGGACGGGGAGGCAGGCCAGATGGTTGAGGCCCAGGGACGGGGAGGCAGGCCAGATGGTGAGGCCCAGGGACGGGAGGCAGGCCGATGGTTGAGGCCCGGGGGACGGGGAGGCAGGGCCGATGGTTGAGGCCCAGGGACGGGGAGGCAGGCCAGATGGTTGAGGCCCAGGGACGGGGAGGCAGGCCAGATGGTTGAGGCCCAGGGACGGGGAGGCAGGCCAGATGGTGAGGCCCAGGGACGGGGAGGCAGGCCAGATGGTGAGGCCCAGGGACGGGGAGGCAGGCCAGATGGTGAGGCCCAGGGACGGGGAGGCAGGCCAGATGGTGAGGCCAGGGACGGGGAGGGCAGGCCAGATGGTGAGGCCCAGGAGGGGGAGGCAGGCTGCATGGTGAGGCCCAGGGAGGGGGAGGCAGGCCAAATGGTGAGGCCCGGGGAGGGGGAGGCAGGCCAAATGGTGAGGCCCAGGGGGGAGGCAGGCTAGATGGTGAGGCCCAGGGAGGGGGAGGCAGGCTAGATGGTGAGGCCCAGGGAGGGGGAGGCAGGCTAGATGGTGAGGCCCAGGGAGGGGGAGGCAGGCTAGATGGTGAGGCCCAGGGAGGGGGAGGCAGGCTAGATGGTGAGGCCCAGGGAGGGGGAGGCCGGCAAGATGGTGAGGCCGGGGGAGGGGGATGGGGAGGCCGGGATGGTGAGGCCAGGGAGGGGGAGGCGGGCCCCAGATGGTGGGGCCAGGGAGGGGGAGGCAGGCAGATGGTGAGGCCCAGGGAGGGGGAGCAGGCCAGATGGTGAGGCCCAGGGAGGGGGAGACAGGCCAGATGGTGAGCCCACGGGAGGGGGAGGCAGGCCAGATGGTGGGGCCCAGGGAGGGGGAGGCAGGCCAGATGGCGGAGGCCCAGGGAGGGGGAGGCAGGCAGGCCAGATGGTGAGGCCCAGGGAGGGGGAGGCAGGCCAGATGGCGAGGCCCAGGGAGGGGGAGGCAGGCCAGATGGTGAGGCCCTGGGGGGGGCAGGCCAGATGGTGAGGCCCAGGGGGGGGAGGCTGGCCTGTTGGTGAGGCCCTGGGTGGGGGTGGCAGGCCAGATGGTGAGGCCAAGGGAGGGGGAGGCAGGCCAGATGGTGAGGCCCAGGGAGGTGGAGGCAGGCCAGATGGTGAGGCCCAGGGAGGGGGAGGCAGGCCAGATGGTGAGGCCCAGGAAGGGGGAGGCAGGCTAATGGTGAGGCCAGGGAGGGGGATGCAGGCCGATGTGAGGCCAGGGAGGGGGAGGCAGGCCCAGATGGGAGGCCCGGGGAGGGGGGGGGCAGGCCAGTGGTTGGGGCCCCAGGGAGGGGGAGGCAGGCAGATGGTGAGGCCAGGGAGGGGGGGCAGGCCAGATGGTGAGCCCAGGGAGGGGGAGGCAGGCAGATGGTGAGGCCCCGGGCGGGGGAGGCCGGCCAGATGGTGAGGCCCAGGGAGGGGGAGGCCGGCCAGATGGTGAGGCCCAGGGAGGGGGGAGGCAGGCGGCAGGGTGAGGCCCAGGGAGGGGGAGGCAGGCCAGATGGTGAGGCCCCGGGAGGGGGAGCCAGGCCAGATGGGGAGGCCAGGGAGGGGGAGGCAGGCCAGATGGTGAGGCCCGGGGGGGGGAGGCAGGCCAGATTGGTGGGGCCCCAGGGAGGGGGAGGCAGGCCAGATGGTGAGGCCCGGGGAGAGGGAGGCAGGCCAGATGGTGAGCCCAGGGAGGGGGAGGCAGGCCGGATGTGGAGGCCCAGGGAGGGGGAGGCAGGCCGGATGTGAGGCCCAGGGAGGGGGAGGCAGGCCAGATGGTGAGGCCCAGGGAGGGGGAGGCAGGCCGGATGTGAGGCCCAGGGGGGAGGCAGGCGAGATGGTGAGGCGCAGGGAGGGGGAGGCAGGCCAGATGGTGAGGCCCAGGGGGGGGGAAGCAGGCCAGATGGGGTGGCCCAGGGGGGGGGAGGCAGGCCAGATGGTGGAGGCCCAGGGGGGGGAGGCAGGCCAGATGGTGAGGCCCAGGGCGGGGGGAGGCAGGCCAGATGGTGAGGCCCAGGGGGGGAGGCAGGCCAGATGGTGCGGCCCCGGGAGGGGGAGGCAGGCCAGGTGGTGCGCCCGGGGAGGGGAGGCAGGCCAGAGGGTGAGGCCCAGGGAGGGGGGAGGCAGGCGATGGTGCGCCCGGGCGGGGGAGGCAGGCCAGATGGTGCGGCCAGGGGGGGGGGAGGCAGGCTAGATGGTGAGGCCCAGGGAGGGGGAGGCAGGCCAGATGGTGAGGCCCAGGGAGGGGGAAGCAGGCCAGATGGTGGAGGCCCAGGGAGGGGGAGGCAGGCTAGATGGTGAGGCCCAGGGAGGGGGAGGCAGGCTAGATGGTGAGGCCCAGGGAGGGGGAGGCAGGCTAGCTGGTGAGGCCCGGGGGGGGAGGCAGGCTAGATGGTAAGGCCCCGGGAGGGAGGCAGGCTAGCTGGTGAGGCCCCAGGGGGGGGAGGCCGGCCAGATGGTGAGGCCCAGGGAGGGGGAGGCAGGCTACATGGTGAGGCCCAGGGAGGGAGGCAGGCCAGTGTGGGAGGCCCAGGGAGGGGGAGGCAGGCCAGATGGTGAGGCCCAGGGAGGGTGAGGCCCAGGGAGGGGGAGGCAGGCCAGATGGTGAGGCCCAGGGAGGGGGAGGCAGGCCAGATGGTGAGGCCCAGGGAGGGGGAGGAACGCCAGGTGGGGAGGCCCGGGGAGGGGGAGGCCGGCCAGATGGGGAGGCCCAGGGAGGGGGAGGCAGGCCAGATGGTGGGGCCCCAAGGGGGGGGGAGGCAGGCGAGATGGTGAGGCGCAGGGAGGGGGAGGCAGGCCAGATGGTGAGGCCCAGGGAGGGGGAGAGGCCGGCTAGCTGGTGAGGCCCAGGGAGGGGGAGGCGGGCCAAAAGGTGAGGCCAGGGAGGGGGAGGCAGGCCAGATGGTGGGGCCCAGGGAGGGGGAGGCAGGCTAGATGGTGAGGCCCAGGAGGGGAGGCAGGCTAGATGGTGAGGCCCAGGGAGGGGGAGGCAGGCCAGATGGTGGAGGCCCAGGGAGGGGGAGGCAGGCCAGATGGTGAGGCCCAGGGAGGGGGAGGCAGGCCAGATGGTGAGGCCCAGTGAGGGGGGAGGCAGGACCGATGGTGCGGCCCCGGGAGGGGGAGGCAGGCCAGATGGTGAGGCCCAGGGAGGGGGAAGCAGGCCAGTGGTTGAGGCCCAGGGAGGGGGAGGCAGCCAGATGGTGGGCCCAGGGAGGGAGAGGCACGCCAGATGGTGGAGCCCCAGGGAGGGGGAGGCAGGCCAGATGGTGGGCCCAGGGAGGGGAGGCAGGCCAGATGGTTGAGCCCAGGGAGGGGAGGGCAGGCCAGATGGTTGAGGCCCAGGGAGGGGGAGGAGGCCAGATGGTTGAGGCCCAGGGAGGGGGAGGCAGGCCGATGGTTGAGGCCCAGGGGGGGGGAGGCAGGCCAGAGGTTGAGGCCCAGGGAGGGGGAGGCAGGCCAGAGGGTTTGAGGCCAGGGAGGGGGGGCAGGCCCGATGGTTGAGGCCCAGGGAGGGGGGCAGGCCAGATGGTGAGGCCCGGGGGGGGAGGCTGGCCAGATGGTGGAGGCCCAGGGAGGGGGAGGCAGGCCAGATGTTGGAGGCCCAGGGGGGGCAGGCTAGAAAATGAGGCCCAGGGGGGAGGCAGGCGAGATGATGAAGGCCCAGGGAGGGGGAGGCAGGCCAGATGGTGGAGGCCCAGGGAGGGGGAGGCAGGCCAGATGATGAGGCCCAGGGGGGAGGCAGGCCAGATGATTAGGCCCAGGGAGGGGGAGGCAGGCTAGATGGTGAGGCCCAGAGGAGAGATAGGGGGCTAGCTGGTAAGGCCCAGAGAGGGGGAGGCAGGCTAACTGGTAAGACCTGGGTTGTGGGTAGGGGGTTATCTGATAGGACCTGGTGGGAGAGGTAGAGGACTAGCTGGTAAGGCCCCAGTAGTAAAGTGCAGGCCACTTACCACCTTAACTGATTGGTCCTCCGCAGGAGCAGGTATCTTCTTGCCAGGCAGGAAGCTCATCTGCTCAGCATCCTGCCAGGCCTGCAGGGGGCGGGGCCGGAGCACTGAGCAGGCGGGGCCAGGCCCGCAGGGGGTGGGGCCAGAACACTGAGCAGGCGGAGCCAGGCAGTCCTTGCTCTTCTCCTGTGCACAGAGCTGCCGGCCCCGCCCCCTGTGTGAGCTGTGCTGCCCGTGCCTGCTCTGTCCAGCTAGTAAAGCGGCCGCTGCGGAGCTGCGCGGCCGCGGCAATAGGTCTTTCTCCTTGATGTCTGTGCTGGCAGCATCAGGGATCATGACAGTCCTGACTCCTGATGCTGCCAGTACGGACACTGGGGCGTGGAGCGGCCCATAGCAGCAGCCGTGGCCCTCCGCAGTGTCTGCAGCTACACCACCTCTCTTTAACGGCGGCGCTGCTCCCGTATTAAAGAAGGTAGGAGCAGCGCCAGCTGATTGTAGGTAAATGCAGGCGGCCCGGGAGTCGCACCCCCCCGGGCCTGAGCACAGCCCAGCAACAAGTGCCGGGCCAGATTCAGCCCGCGGGTCTTGTGTTTGCCACCTCTGACTCTAAGGTCTCTATTTTTACTGTAGTTTTCTTTTACATGTATTCACGTTTTACAGATGAAGCACTGGCAATGTTTATGATGGAGTTTATATTATGAACTTGTTTGTTTTTGGTGTGTATTGTAATATATTTCTGTATTGCATTTTAGGGGGATGATGATCTCAAGGACACTGGCTTTCATCTAACCACTACTAATCAGGGGGCATCTGCAGCGGGGCCTGGCTTCAGCCTCAAGTTCTGAGTTTGCTGATGAATAAATAGACTTTATTTTCCAATTTGAAAATATTCTGAGGACAAGGATTGAAGCAGAGGTTGACTGCCTCATCATACCATGAATGTTTCATTCCAGAGGACTTTGCGAAATAAGCAGGGACTGACGTCTTTGACGTATTTATTTTTCACCATTGTATATTTGTAGAATTAAAATGCAATTTTTAATTGTTTGATAATTCTTCCTGTCAAGAATTTAAATTTCAAGTTCAGTGTTTTATAAGGCGCCACCGTTATGGATACTATGCTGTAAAAATGGGTGTACACACAGCTTTCTGTGGTAGTATTCGCAGTTTGCTCATTTGCATTTGTAAGAGCTGCGACCAGATGTTCTACGTCTATAGCAAATAGATGAAAACTCTTTACATGCAGTGTTTTTGGCATCTGTCACCCGGAAACTATTATGGCTTCTATTTAATGAATACATATTTTTACTGGATCCTTTCTATGGAAATTGTGCAGTCACATACTTCATTCTTTTGTGGTATACTGATTTTTACCAGCCGGATGGAGACCAAAGGGACACTTAGCTTATGTAAGCTTGTAGGTGTATTTAGCGGGTATGCCTGGAGCTTTCTTGGCATACAAGCTAAACTTAGATGAAAAGGGCCAAACGAAAAAGAAAAAAAAAAAATCCCCAAAACTGCCCATGAAAAGGAGTCGTTCTAAAATTGTATCGAAGAGCTCAAGACAGGTCGGGCATCGGCAACTAGAACAATAGAAATATGTATCTCCTAAAACAGGTTGCTGTGGATTAGGGGCCATAAAGATTAGAATATGACTTACCAACAGCCTTCAGTTAGCTGTTATTTATCTAGCGTATGCTCACACCAGCAGTGATTGCTATAGGCGTGCCCGTGTGGATAGTTTGGCAGCCAAAGACCATGACAAATGTGTTTTTTTTTTGTCTCAATAAGTCTAAAATGAAAGTAAGGCCACTAGCTCTTTAATAAAAGGTATTCCCATCACAGCAAGTGCTGCTTAAATGGCCAATTACTGTAAAATAAGCAATTTTCAGAATGCAAGTTAAAAACAAAATGTTTGCCGTGCCTAATATAGGCCTTTTTTGCACCTTCAACTTGCTCTCTAGTTTCCTCTGTTACTGACCACCATTGATTGTGTACTGTTCAAATAGCAGTATTGGGAACACGCACATAATACAGGCAAACAGGACTCTGATTTCATTGCAGCACCACTTGCCTGTACTGCCAGGTTTTTTAAGTAAAAAGCAGGGCTCAGGCCAAAACGCAAGGTAACACTTAATTTCCGGCATACCACTAAAAGCACATAGTGGTGGTCAGTAACCAGTGAGAGGAGAAGGTGAGAAAAAAGTCGGTATTAGGTAAAGCATACATAATTTTTTAATAGTATGCATTTTGAAAATGGCTTACTTTACAGTAATAGGCCCTTCCAGCAGCACTTGCTGTGAGTGGAATAACCCTTTAAAAATGTCTTATTGATTTGTGTCTACAGCCCCTATGCAGACTTTGTATCTCTTTGGTAACAGACAGCTGTAGAATTCTGTGTTCTTAAGGCTCATATTTTCTTCCATTTGTCTCCTCCTTTGTACTACATTCAATTTTTCAGCCAGAAGTAGAGAACAGACCAGTCAGATTATACAAGGTTTGTTTGCTGTCTGTTACCATGGAGATGCATAGACCGCACAGGAGCTGTAGATGCAAAAAGGAAGTTTTTTTTATTTTTTATTAAGGCCTAATGCAAAGTTGCTTCCTGTTTCTATGTACTGTGCACAGACCAAAAGCAATCCCAGTAATAAAATGTAACTCCTACTAAAAATTGTTTAAAAACACCTCAAACTTTAGATAAACAATTGATCATCTGGATTTTTGGAGCACTTTTAGCATATGGCCTAGTGATGCTGATCAGGGCTGTGGAGTCGGAGTCGGTGCCTATTTTGGGAGTCGGAGTCGTCATAAAGTGGACCGACCCCCGACTCCCAAAATATATAATAAGTGGTCCAGTTAGTTCGATACATGCAAAGAGCAAGATGGGAATTGGGTCCGGACAGTGCTACTGCTCCCATATCTTCACCCTATCACATGAGGAGTGTAATTGATGACATGGAGCAGGCAAAGCGCTGCCAGGGGAAAAGATTCTGCTCCCAGGACAAACAGACTTCAGCAAAATTTTCTACCTGCTTTCAAAGAAGTAGAAGATCAACCATTCATCAAAACTGACTGTGGCTGAGTCAATTCCTTTATACCTCGACATTGTGAGAGATGTTGCCCCTGTGGTCACCGCTTTGCCCCCAACCCAAGTTAGTGTAGAGAGGCCGTTCTCTAGCCTGGAAATAATGAGATCAGATGGAGGTCATGTAATGCAGGATCTGATGGAGGCGATACTATTTCTCTGAACAAAAATTTAGAGACTCCCAAATGTTCCTGCAGTGTTTACATATTTACAAATTTTTGGTGTTCTAAAGTCATATCCAGTAAATATATTTTACACTGACAAGCAAAATGGTAACAATGGTTTGAACTTGTGGCTTTCAGGCTCCATATCTCACCATCCACTACAGCTTTGTACATGAAAAAACACCGATAACCAAGCCAAAACCTACTTTATTGAAACAAAAACAATATACAATAAATAGAAAAATGGCAATATGGATATTACCTCCCTTAAGACTGCATCACCAGCATCATATCAAATAGATCAAACCTGATGAAGCCGGGCGGTGAAACGCGCGTTGTGGTTTCAGTGCCTCTCCTTGGTCTGTATCTCTACTTTTATTCTACATCATTTTTCAGTATTTATATGTTTAGTGCACTTTATGTTTCTACTATATGATTTTGATGTGTGTATACATGAGCATTTTACTGGTTTGATCTATTTGATATGATGCTGGTGATGGAGTCTTAAGGGAGGTAATATCCATATTGCCATTTTTCTATTTAATAATAATAATAATCTTTATTTCTATAGCGCCAACATATTCCGCAGCACTTTACAAATTCAAGGGGAAACATACAGTCATTACACATTAAAAGTACTTACAAATGAGACACAAGGTGTGAGGGCCCTGCTCGTGTATATTGTTTTTGTTTCAATAAAGTATATTTATTTTTAGGTTTTGGCTTGGTTATCTGTGTTTTTTGTAGTGTTTATACCCAGGACCTAGTGATACTGGAGGGTTTATAATAATTTTTTGTTTTTGGCGTAGCTTTGTATATGAGGCTACTGTAATTTTATATATAGTCCTCTTACCTATCTTATACATAAATGTGACTTGCAAGTATTTAGCATCTGCTTAGTGCTGCAGATTCTTTCCTGTAACTGCATTGTTACTGTTTTGCTTCTAAAAATCAAAATGTTAATTTTTATTATTTTGTTAGTATTTGGGAAATCCCTCTTTGGCTTTCAGCTCTGCCTGAATCCTTCTGGGCTCTGGATCAGATTCAACCATATCTTGACCAAAATCTGATCCCAGGCCTCTTCTACACAATACCAATGTTGGTGCAGACTGATCAAAACATTGTTACCCTGTTGCTTATCAGTGTCTGTTCTACCTAAATAGCTTGATTATTGTATCCTAAGGTTTCACATTTCACAAGCCTGATGTTACCATTTTACTACAGTAAAGTTATCACTTAAACATGCGCCGTGTATGAGGGAGTCCGGTTGGGGTTTGGGAAAATTGGAGCAGT
>JAODAL010011254.1:0-100887 GCA_025379985.1 Phyllomedusa bahiana | reverse complement strand
CACATGCAGGAATGCATGTTGAAATGGAGGGAACACTTGGGCCAAAAAAGGCCACACCGATGTCGAGTTTCCCAAAACCACTGTAAACCCCCTTGCTCCGCCTTTCCTCCGCCAAAACCAAAGCGTTCCTCAGCTGCCCAGTCTCTTAGAGTCTAAAACAAGGTTCAGCCTCCGTTCAGCCCCCAACCGTGCCTGAGTCCCACAAGCACCACCAGAAACCCATCCTACCCTTTCCTTTCCCACCGTTTGACTGCCCCCGTACCAGCCAGTTACACCACCTTCTGTCTACCAGGTGTGGGAGCAGAAAAACAGAAGAAACCTTTAACCCAAACCACCCCAAAAAGCAAAAGCCTGAATGTGGGCATTCCCAGGCTTTTGGCCTTGGAAAATTTTTCCTTTTCCCCGTCTGGGGGCACAAATGGGTTCTGCCTGCGGGCCCTTGCCCCCCCCAATACCAGACCCGGCAGGCTTTCTTTTCCAGAAAAGCTGTCCCCCCCCTGGCCACCCAGTGTATAAACTCTCAAGCGGGTTTCTTTACTTTGGGGAAAAAGTCTAACTGCCACCATACTGGACTAGTAAAAACGGCCAAGGCTGCTATATCTCGTGACAGCTCTCGGGGTGACTGGGTGGTGTCTTTGGGTGGGACGGTGGTCTCACTCGCGCACTTTTCAAACCGAGGATGGGCAGGGTTTTTTTCCCCCAAAAGGTCGATGGTAGCATCAGTGCCAGATAAATTAAGTTGTGTTGAAATTAATCCGTCTTGGAACCATCAACACCAGGTCAGGAGCGTGGACGGTTTTTTTATAATGAGACCGAGCACTGGTGGATGACAAGAACTTGTGCCAGGCAAGGTGGTGGCGATAATGGTCAAAAATTCCTGGCCGCCCTTAAGATCGGTGGGGGCTGGACCCAACCCCTTGCCTGGCCCCCACCACATAAACCCTCCTCGTCCAAAAATTTTCAAAAGCGCACCCGGGCCCTGGACTCCCTGTTGAGGAAGGCCGGGGTTGAGCTCACACTTCCGCCATTCCCCCCCCTGTTTTTGCCCCGTTTGGCTCGTTCCCGCGCAGCTCGGCCTCCCCATCAACGGCTCTTTTTTGGGCTTGGCAACACGGGGGAATTCCACCCTCCACCTGATCACAATTGTGGCAGCAGCAAATCCCATTATGCGTCAAATGACAATGGCCTGACAAGCAGCGGGGTGGACCTGGGGGGTTTGGCCACCGAGAGTGGAAGCGGGTTGAAAAAGAGCTCTGCACCATCCTTGCCAGTTTTGAAGAACCACCAAAAATGGTAGGCAGCAATGCCCTTGTCGAGGCATTGGGGTGATCTTAGTTCGGGAAAGATCTTTTGGACACTCTAAAAACAGAGGTTCCACCAGCGACGGAGGGGGAGGACACAGATGACACAGACCCTTTTTCCCGAACCCAGAAGGCCCGACAGTTCAAACTTTATGGGTCTTCTTTAGGCAGGGGTTTGGGGGGCCCAGGGTAGGAAAGGTGGCCCCTTTTCAGCTCTCGGGGTACAGATTGAGGCAATTTGGGCTGGTTAAACAGGCGGAGGAGGAGGATGAGGTATTCCTGGACCCCGCTTCCCAAATGTCCCCCCTTTGGGAAAAGGGTTGGCACATTTGAGGTGAAGGAGGAAGATGAGGAAGTCATTTTGCTAGTGCCCCCGCCCCAGAGGTTTTTGGAAATTAAAAAAGGCTCCATCTCTCAATGAGTGTTGGAGCCCCCATTTCCCCAACTGCCCTCACTTTAAGGCCTAAAAAAGAACAACGGGGTAGGGTGGCTCCCCTCCTTGATCCCGGTCCCAAAGCAAAATTAAGACTGAGGTAAAATCGGTTTTGGAGACCATGCGTTGATCAACGGGAATACTGTTATTTGCTTCGGGTTCTTATAATGTACAGGGGAAAACGTCAGCAACGTGCAGCAGAAAAAGGGGCCCCCTTTCCCGCAGCAGCGGGCTTTGTGGCAGAAGCCAATGGGTGACCTCTGGAAATCCTTTTTTTCCCACCTCACCAAAACATGTAATGGGGGGACACATACAACACCAGGCCCGGCTTAAGATCAGGTGCACATCACCCCAATGTTTTGGATATGTTCGGGCCCCAATCAATTCTGGGAAACCAAAATGGTAAATGGCCCGAGCTTGCCCCACGTCATATAAATGGTCCTGCCACGCCAGGTCATTTGAGGGGCCCCTTCAGCACAGGGGAGGATCTTTTAAAAACGACCCGGTTTTCCCACCGAAATGTGGACGTTTGACTTTTTTTCAAGATGAAAAGGCGGGGATCTCTGAGATGTTGTGGCCCCAATTGCCAGGTAAACCGTTAGTTCCGGGCTACCAATTCCTCTTCAAAAAGAAAAAGGTCCTCTTGAATTTTTTTTTTTTTTTTTTTTAAAAAAAAGATAATTTTTTACTGCAATTTTTTTTCTCAGTTTCCCAAAAGGGCATTTTTCTGGTTTTTCGGGGTGGAGGGGACTGTAAAGGACACCAAATTTACACGGTTTTTGAAAAAAAACCCTATTCCATTTAATATTCATCTTTAAAATTTTTCACAAAGTCAGTGGGTTTTGAGGTCATGGGGCTTTTGGAAAAAGCTATAATCAGGGCCTTTGGAAAAAAAATAGGCTTCTATGTGCTTTCTCCTCACATTTTTTAAATGGGTGGAAGTCATTTTTTAATTTTTTTGGGTCATCTGCGTGAAAACCAACTATCTACGGTCCTTTTTTAAAAAATTGGTTTTTTTAACGAAATTTTTGTTTTCACATTTTCAAACAGTGGCCAAAGGGTCATGTTTTTTAATTTTTTTTGGGGGGATGTTGCTGTGAAATAAGTTATACTACGGCCTATTTTTAAAAAAGTGGTTTTTAACAGAATTTGTTCTTCACAATTGTCAACAGTGGTGGGGGTCATGTTTTGAAATTTTTTGGGGGATGGGGCTGTCAAAAACAGGATGGTAGGGCATTGTTAAAGGACACTATTGCAAAATGACTTGTTTTTGCAAGTCTTTTAAATGCTAGCAAACCCTGTAGTGGACAACCCCTTTAATACAATTAAAAAAAAAAAGAACAAAGAGGATTCCCTCTGATTTTAAAAAGTTTTTTCTATAATTAAAATATAAAAAAAATGCATTAAAAAAATACTGAGGAAGGTGGAGGGCTTACCTCCCCTTTCCCCTTTAGCACTCTGTTCGCACGCTGTTTTCGTTGCTGCGTCATAAGGGATTTTTTGGATGTTATAGATGAGGACTCAAGCCCTGGCTCTCACCGCCCCCTGTAACTCGGGCCCTGCACCTGAACCTGCGTGTTAATAGATCAACCCGCCCTGGGTCTCCCGCCCCATTAACTCTGGCTCTGCCTGAACCTTCGTGATCCACGTTTACGCTCACCTGACTTGATCGTAATTTTCCTTCAACCCCCCTTGAAGTAGAAAGCGGGTTTTCAGAAGGCCTCGTTGACCTACTGGGGGACATCTGTTTGTTTGCTTCACTTCTAATGTCACGTGGAAACAATTTTACCAGTAGAATGGGAAGTACCCCAGCCGCAGCATATTTAAAATAGTGTTTTTAATATAGTTTATTTTTATTGGAAATTTTGCTGATGGGCCCTAACACCTGTGCGGGATTTTGGGTCATGCTGCATTACAGGATATGGATAATCAATGTCCATTACATAAAAAAAGCTTTAAAGACCCCTTTTCCGGCACTTTTTTAATGTGTGGGTATGTAGATTTAAAAGGGTCATGCTGTGTCCAGGACGGGTAGTCAATGTCCAGTTCAATAAAATGTTGGGTTTAAAAATACTTTTTCCGGCCCCTTTTTAATTGTGGGTCAGAGATTTAGGGTCATGCTGCGTCGGACATTTTAGTCAATGTCCACTTCAACTAAAATGTGGTTTAAAGATCCTTTTCACCCATTTTATCTGTGACATGAGATTAAGGGTCATGCTGCAGTCCGGACGGGATAGCAATGTCCTGTTAACTAAAAAAGGTGGTTCAAAGTCTCTTTTTCGCACTTTTTTAAACTGGGGCATGAGGTTTGGGGTCATGCTGCTTCCCGGACAGGGTATTAATGTCCAGTTCAAGTAAAATGATGGTTCAAATAAATACTGCCCCCTGGAATTTTTAATTTTTGGTCATGCAGGTTTTAAAGGGGGATGATGTGGTCAAAGAAGGGATAATGAAAAAGTCTGTTTATTTTTTTTGTGACTCTGTTCCCAAATTTTCTTGCCCAAAAATTTCACATACCCGTTTTCTGTTGTGGTGTTAATTACAGCTTTTCCACCCTGTTTGGGGGGTAAAATGAAAACTGTTGTTCCTCTCCTAGACTTTAATGGGCATGCATCGGCTATCGACATGAAAATTTTACGATTTGACTATCGACCCCATAACGATGTTGAAACAAACGCTCACATAATTACTATAATTTCTTTTTGTAATAATTTAACTTTTTGGAACCAGTATTTTGGTTAACACAATAAATTAATTAAATTCATGCACCCACATAATGATATTATTTAATGCAGGACTATTATTCAATTGGTGTATAAGGAAATAAAATTAGGATGGTCACTAGTTTTATATTTTATATTGTACTGTTTATGTAAGGAAAAGCTACTTTCAGAGGATTAGTAGTAAAACATAAGATTTTATGACAATATCTTAAAGGGGTTTTCTCAGTACACACTTTCGCAGGTATCTTCACATTTTCACTGTCTTACAGCTTAAAATCCAGGGACGGTTCTCTCCTCCCAATAGGCGTGTCTTCCCTCACTGAAGACTGGTGACATCATTCCACCCTCTCCCTGCTCCCTCTTGAGTGATAATCATCATTCTGTGTGAGCAGTGGATGGGAGAGGATCTCAGAGCCCTGCAAACCTACTGCAATGGTCAGTTCTCATGCCTGGAGAGCTGTCACCTCCCTCCACAAGCTCTTAGTAACCAGAACACCTGCATTGCTGTAAACAGTTATACATATAGCCCCCTAATATTATAGAAAGTGAAATCTTGTCATTGTGTCTAGCAGAGTGTATAAAATGTGTGTTATATGGGTGGTGGCAGTGAATCTAGCATTGCCTAGATCCTTTAATATCAGTGAGCCAATCACAAAAAAGGGGATGTGGCCTTAACCTAGGTGTAGAACACACAGGTTAGCTCATAGCTGCTATAGTAAATTATATAGGTAATACAAACTAATAGCAAAAGTGCCTTTTTTTACTGTCCCATCATTTCAGATAAGATCTTTGTAGAAAGAAAACCCCTTTAAACAGAGGAATGTTAAACTTATGTGGTCTCCTTCACAGCCTTAACCCAATATTTTTCATTGCCGTGATGATAACATACTAAATATTTTGTATGCATTATAAGTAAGAAAATTTTAATATTGATAACAAACTTAAAAGGGTTGTCTGGCTAACCAAAAGGCTTATCTAAATCTTTATTCAGATTTCTGTGATATTTTCTGCACTTGATTTTCCTATGAGTGCCTTTTTAAAGAATGCTGTGAGAAAAGCCAAACTCTTTTGGTAATATGATCCTTTGAGCTCCACACACAGTTGTTTCTTATGTGTTGAAAAGCACAGAACAAATAAACTTTTGGTCATTAAACATGTATAACTGCAGAAATCTCATAGATAGATTCAACACTATCAGTTGAATTTAGGAGAATTATATTTTTTAATTAAACATACAGTTGTATTGTTTGCTTCGGGACTACTTGATCAAGGAATAATAATAATTGTTATTATTATTACTATTATTATATTAAATAGAAGACATATTTGCCAAGACTGTTTGTCAGTCTGTAAGAGTCCCTGAAGCTCCTGGACTCAACAGTCTGGTACCATGGAACTCGGTCAGAGAGGAGTCGTAGTACTCGTATAGTCTAGCTTTAATGAAACAGTCCGAGAGCGGGGCAGTGAGACGTGGCTAAGGTATAGGGCTCGGCATGCCTGCTTTACTTAAGTAGACAGCACAATAGGCACACAGATTCATTGTGGAGAGGGTAATGACTGATTAACCCTACAATGCTTATCGGGGGCATTTTAGGCCACCATGCTTACTTTTTTGCTATTATCTGCAAAATCACTTTAGTTAGAATTCTGAAATTCCTCAGGCAATGAAACACAATCCACAGCGATCACTTTATAAAAGTGTCTTTGGTTTCAACAACAAAGCAACACTGATATCTTACAAAGCGAAGAAGGAGAAATCCGTTATATTACTCAGTACCATGCATCATGATTCCAGTATTGACACCAATGATAGGAAATTGAAACCAGAAATCATCCTGTATTACAATAAAACTAAATGAGGTGTAGGTAGACAAAATAGATGAAATGGTTGGAGAATATTCATGCAAGAGGCAAACAAGACGTTGACTTGTAGTAATTTCAAATATGCTTGATGTAGCCGCCCTGAATTCATTCATTATTTATACAGAAACTCATCCAGAATTACATGCAAGAAGGAAGGACCGGAGGCACCTATTCTTGAAGGACCTTTGCCATGAACTTGTAATGCCTCACATGATGGAGCGAAGCAACATGAAATGCTTGCCAAAGCAAACTAAAGAAGAAATGAAATGGTGTGGCGTACAGTTTCAGGATATTCCAGAGCCAGGAGAAAGAAAACGAAAGTGTTGTTTCATTTGTCCAAGAAACATAGAGAGGAAAACTGAGCGATATTGTACCACTATTTATGTGAGTTTCTCCATATGATTTGCACGGAGCCTAAAAGGCCCCCATTATTTAAAAGTGTAGATTTGTGATGTCAAGCATTCTAGGGTTAATTGGGCACATTTCCTTATATATGTCTCACACTCTTCTTCTTTACCATGAGACAAATCCTCCTTATTGCTTATGGTTAGCAGTGTACCTAATACACACTGACAAAATATTATAATTGAAAAAAAACAAATATTACAAATATCGTTCCTTTCTGATATAGTTCATTCCAGTTTTGAATTTTTTATTAATCAAAATTAAATAACTGTGGAAGCAGATCCTAAATGTAGTCAGACCTTGTTGACTTTATACCTACAGGTTCACAAAAGTAAGTGGAGTAAACTGCATTCCTGCATTTACTTACTAATGAAATATGGTCTAGTTGCTTTCTATGTCGCAAATATCAACAAATATAACGTCACTAAATAACCAGTTGTACTGTTTATGTCTTTTATTACGCACATTCAGTAAACATTTACAGTACAGAGACAAAAATTAGCGAAGCATTAAATTTAATAACCTTTATTTCCCCCTTTAGCAGCAGTCAATTACACCAAATATTTCCTGTAACTGCAAAGATTTGCACAACATTGAAAAACAATTTGAACCATTTATCCTTTCAAGTCTATTTCCATTCATCAATATTTTTGGGAGTTATTAGTTTTTTAGTTTGTGTGTTATTTTTTTAGTTAGATTCTATTTGTCTTTAACTTTGAATTAAAGGAGTTACCTCACCACTAGTGTTGAGGGATTTTCATCGACAAAGTTGAAATCGGCAAGGTTTTTATGGTGATCGAAATTTCCAGATCATGCGATAATTAAGGTTAAAATCTGTGCATCATCTATTAAGATCGCGCCTTTTTTGGCGCTTCCTGTAATTTTGGCGGCCAGCAAATGAGATTACAGAATAGAGCAGGGTGAGATGTGTGTGCGACGTCATGACTGGGATGTGTATGGTTGCGATTGGCTGGAAAAATCACATGACCTTGTTTTACATAGAACAGCGTTTCCTGTTTCAGCCTCAGTGTCTCTCAGCGTCTCATAGGGATAGGACCTGCGCTCTGCCTGTGGCCAAAACAGCTCAGCGAAATTAGTTATTTCTGCACAGAGAAACCTCTACTATTAGCTGTGATCCTTCCAATTTAGTTAGATTAGAGATTTGAAGATTTTATGTAGTTAGCTAGAGAATTTTAAAGCAGCATCTACCACTGTAAATTCACGGCGGTGGGGGTGGGGGGGGGCTGGGCCGCGGGCGAACACAGACAAGCTCTTTTCTATAAAGAAACACTGGATAACGTTCACCAAGACTTAGTGTGACTTGTAGTGGAATTCTTTATTATTAACAGTTTGCTATTGAAATATTTCCTCGGTATTGGGCAGCCTGAACTTTTTATTGGATACAACACATTTCTAGTAACTGCAGGTCTCTTTGTTAGCTGCAATACTCCACTTTTATTATCAGTATACATTTCAGATGGGTGTTCATTTTCAATTTTAAACCCAATTACCCTGTGACTGTTGATATATCCACCTTGCAGTTAATTTACAATCCAGCAATCTTGTAGTCTGCACAGGTTGTTTGTTGCCAAAAATACCGTGTATCGAACGAAAACATCACAGTTACGTGTTTTTTAACTTTTTCGCACCCATCATTGTTCATTGACGCAGCATCTACGTAATCTTAACACAGCAATTCTATAGTCACCACAGGTGAATTGAAAGGTGCCAAAAAATACCGTTTATTTATACCATAACATAACAGTTACGTGTTTTTTGGACTTTTGCGCACCCAGGGATTGTTCATTGACGCAGCATCTACGTAAATTTAAAACAGCAATTCTATATTCACCTCAGGTGAATTTTAAGGTTCAAAAAATACCGTTTATTATAACAAAACATAACAGTTTCGTTTTTTTTTGACTTTTGCGCACCCAGCATTGTTCATTGACGCAGCATCTACGTAAATCTTAAAACAGCAATTCTATATTCACCACAGGTGAATTGAAAGGGCAAAAATATCGTTTTTTTATACCAAAACATAACAGTTACGTGTTTTTTGACTTTTGCACACCCAGCATTGTTCATTGAAAGCAAGCATTCTACGTAAATCTTAAAAAAGCAATTCTATATTCACCACAGGTGAATTGAAAGGTGCAAAAAATATCGTTTATTATGCCAAAACAAACAGTTACGTGTTTTTGACTTTTGCGCACCCAGCATTGTTCATTGATGCACACTACGTAAATCTTTAAAACAGCAATTCTTATTCACCACAGGTGAATTGAAAGGTGCAAAAAATATTGTTTATTATACCAAAACATAACAGTTACTGTTTTTTGACTTTTGCACACCCGCATTGTTCATTGACGCAGCATCTACGTAAATCTTAAAACAACAATTCTTTATTCACCACGTGAATTGAAAGATGCCAAAAAATATCGTTTATTATGCCCAAAACATAAACCAGTTCCGTGTTTTTTGACTTTTGCGCACCCAGCAATTGTTCATTGACGCAAACATCTAAAGTTTAAAACTTAAAACAGCAATTCTATATTCACCACAGGGGAATTGAAAGTGAAAAATACCATTTATTATACCAAACATAACAGTTACGTGTTTTTTTGACTTTTGCGCACCCAGCATTGTTTATTGACGCAGTAAACTACGTAAATCTTAAAACAGCAATTCTATATTCACCACAGGTGAATTGAAAAGGTGCAAAAATAACCGTTTATTTTATCAAAACATAACAGTTTCGTTTTTTTTTGACTTTTGCACACCCAGCATTGTTTATTGACGCAGCATCTACGTAAATCTTAAAACAGCAATTCTATATTCACCACAGGTGAATTGAAAGGTTCTGTGACTTTTATAACATAAGTGTGTTGCCTAAGATGTAGCACGTATCCATTTGACTGTTGTGGATGTTAATTTCAGCTTCTCCAGCCTTGTTTGGGTGTAAATGAAGGTGTTGTTGCTCTCCCCATAGACGTTAATGGGCATCGCTCATAATCGACGCTCACTATTGAAAACCTTATCGATAGCGGCCGACTATCGATCGATCTCGATAGCCAACGCAATCGCTCAACACTACTCACCACAAAGATTTGCTTTCAACATGTAGGGAACATTAAATCAATACTTTTTCCAAATACATTATTCTTTTAATTTTTCCGTGTTCAAGAGGTAAAAAAGACTTTATCTGCTCTGTGAGCACATAGATTTCTCTGGTTACCATCCTGGTCTCCCCTTCTCTCTCTGTTCTTTGTCTTATCTGAGAGCAGGGAGTGACATCCTCACAGGATGGATGGCAGCTTAAGAACAGAGTGTGTTAGCTCTAACAAACAGAGGAAATAAATTACTTTTGATTGTTAACTTTGCAATCTGAAGCCCTATGTATTACAGATTACATCTTCTGCAGTCATGTCCGTGCAGTTAGAAGAGCTGAGAATACAGAGCTGATATGCTTACCACTGCTATACCACACACAGCCTAACCCTGGAAGAGACAGGAAGCATAAATCTAAAGCTGCATGTGGCTCTGTGAAACAGTATGGTGAGACAACTTCTTTAAGATAGGAGTGAAACTATATGTCATTAGTAAGCAATGCAGATAACTCTAAAGAATTAACTTCCTTTTTCTATAAACTTGAGATATTTTTCTTGAGATGAAAAATGCAAATCTTTTGGCTACTGTAGGTGTAATTTGTGGTTTATAAAACTGGCAGAAAAATAATCTTAAAGAGTTCAAGATCATTTACCCCATAGTCCTGGCTGTCAGGGATATAACATTATTATAGAAATGTGTTACTGTCACGGATCACGCCGCGGTCCCCTGCCATGGACTGTCAGCGTGTCCTGCCGTCCTGTACTTGCCTATCCTGTCTTGTTGCTTCCTGGGATCCTGTCTGTGCACTGTGCCTCCTAGGGCGTGCGCGCGGCAGCTTCCTGCCTTTTTATTAGCTTCCTGTCCTGTGCACGTTCCTCTTCACCTCTGACCTCTGGCTATAAGAGGAAATACCTGCTTTACTCTGGGTCAGTCCATTGTTGCAGTTTGAGCCTCATGCTGAGTCCATCTTGAGCTCCTGCCAGCATCTCAGGTCTGCTGCTGGTCCAGTTCCTGCTTCCCACCTGAGCTCCTGACCATCCGTCCGTTGTGTCTACTGTCTCTGCACCTGTTCTGTGTCCTGTCGTGTCGTCCTTGTCCAGTACCTGCCATGTCCTGATGTTGCACCTGTTTCTGTATCCTGCTGGATTCCTGCTATGTGTTCGTTTATCTTCCCTGTATCCCTGCTGCATCTTGTTTCCTGTTTGTTCCGTCTATACCACCGCCTGTATTATCTGTCCTGCACCTCGGCTGGCTGTCTAGAAGGTAGCCACATCCAGGTGGATATCGAACTTGGAGTCCCTGCAGCAAAGTCAGCCACTTTGCTGCGGGCTCTTGGTGAGACAGGTGGCCACTTAGTACTCTGCTACCCTGGCGTGGTCCTCCAGCTACCCAACTCGCCTGCCGGTGATCACAGTGGATCAACACCTGGATGTCTAGCAGTCGGCGCTTTCGGCGTATGTTTGTCATCATCCAGTCCGTTATCAGAATGGATAGCCTTGGATTCGCCGGGGTGGACCCTTCCCTCGTCAATAGTGTCATGTCTGTCAGCAGGCTTCAGTGGTTTGACCAGAGCACGGTGGCTCGTGGTTCGCCCTGAGCGTCATGCACCGTGCCGCTGGCTACGTGGATTCACCCAGATCGTCGGCACCCTGCCCGTGGCTCATGGTTCGCCCAGATCGTCTGCACCGTGCCACTGGCTCGTGGTTCGCCAAGAGAGTCGCACCTCCATGCCACTGGCTCGTGGTTCGCAAGAGCGTCTGCACCCGTTGCACTACTAGCATCGTGTTTCACGCAGTAGCATTTGCACCCGTGCCAGTAGTTTCGTGGTTCGCACAGAGGTCTGCACCGTTGCCACTGGCTCGTGGTTCGGGCCAGAGGTCTGTACCAGTGCCCGCTGGGCTCGTGGTTCGCCATAGCATCTGCACCCGTGTGCCCGCTGGCTCGTGGTTCTCCCAGAGCGTCAGCACCCGTGCCCGCATGGTCATGGTTTCGCCAGAGCTGTCTGTCACCCTTGCATGATGGCTCATGGTTAGTCCCAAAAGCGGTTCTGCACCCGTGCCTGCTGGCTGTTGGTTCGCCCAGAGCGTCTGAACCGTGCCCGCTGGCTCGTGGTCGCCCATGGAGCGTTCTGCTCCGTGCCCGCTGGCTCATGATTTGACCAGAGCGTCAGCACCGAGTGCTCGAGCTCATGGTCGCCCCAGAGCGTCTTGCACCCATGCCCCGATGGCTCATGGTTCGCCATGAGCGGTCTGCACCCGTGCCCGCAGGCATTTTACATGGTTCACCCAGAGTGTCAGTTATCCCGTCCGCTGGCATCATGTTCGCCCAGAGCCATCTGACAACCTGCCGCTGGCTCATGGTTGCCCAGAGCTTATCTGCACCCGTGCCCGCTGGCTCATGGTTCCCCAGAGTGTCAGTATACACGTCCGCTGGATCATGGTTCGCCCTGAGTGGCTGTAGTATCCCATATGTCAGCTGGCTACTTGGAGATCGCCAGAGTGGCTGTTTCTCCGTCCGCAGGCCTATGGTTCGCCCAGAGCTATCAGTATCCCGTCACACTGGCTCATGGTTCGCCCAGAGGTCTGTATCCCCGTCGCAGGTCATGGTCTCGCGACAGTGTGTCTGTCTTGTCCTTAGTTCATGGTCCTCTGCCACAGAGCGTGCCGTTCTGTTGCCTAGATCATGGTCCAGCCACTATGCGTCGTTCTGTTGCCTAGCTCATGGTCGCCAGCCCAGTGCGTCCGTCTGTGGCCTTAGCTCATGGTCCAGCCCAGATCGGTCATCTGTTGACTAGCTCCAGGGTATCAGCCACTGAGCGTCAGTGTTCTGCTGCCTTGATCATGGTCCAGCCTAGTTCGTGTCCGTTCTGTTGCCTAGCTCTTGGTTCAGCCCAGAGCGCTGTCTGTTGCCTAGCTCATGTTCCAGCCCAGCAGCGGTTTCCGTCTGCTGTACTAGCTCATAGTCCAGCCCAATTTGTCCCGTCTGTTGCGCCTTATCTCATGTTCTAGCCCAGAGTCGTCGTCTGTTGACTAGATCTTGGTACAGCCCTGGCGTCCGTCTGCTGCACTTGTCATGGTGCCAGCCCAGTGCGTCCGTCTGTTGCTTGCTCATGTCCAGGCCACAGAGCGTTCTGTCTGTTGTCTTGCTCATGGTCCACAAGCCCAGAGCCTCCAGTTGTTGCCTTGATCATGGTTCTGCCCCTGAGCGTTCATCTGTTGCCTTTGCTCATGGTCCAGCCAGAGCGTCCGTTGTTGCCTATGCTCATGGTCCCAGCCCAGGAGGGTCCGTCATGTTGCCTAGCTCATGGTCCAGCCAGGTGGTCTGTATCACCATTTTTCTGCTTTCCACGCCCCTGAGTCCACTCCCTTTTTATTCCTGGTGCCCCATCAGCGTTTGTTTCCTCCCGTGCACCTCTTATCTAGGTGTCCCCTTTACTGGCATATTCATACAGCCCCATACCTTGGTTTAGGGTTGCCCCCGTGGAAGTTGCGGGCCTATGACCTATGTGGAACGCGCCATTTTTGTGATTTGGAGGGGGAGGCTGGACGGCTTTTTGAGGGGGGGGTTACTTCTCGGATCACGCCGCGGTCCCCTGCTTGGACCGTTCAGTGTGTTATGCTTACCTGTACTTGCCCGTCCTGTCTTGTTGCTTCCTGGGGGGTCCTGTCTGTGCCACTGTACTGCTAGGGCTGTAATTGCGCGCGGACAGCTTTCCTGCCTTTTTATTAGTTTTCCTGTCTGTGCACCTTCCTCTTCACTTGTGAGCTTGCTATAAAGAGGAAGTTCTGCCTTCTTACTCTTGGGTCAGTCCACTTGGTTGCAGTTTGAGCCTCAATGCTGAGTTCTCAATCTTGAGCTCCTGCCAACCGCATTCTCAGGTCTGCTGTTGGGGTTTTAAAACCCTGAGTTGCTGTTCCAGTTCCTGCTTCCCACTGAGGCTGAACCATCCGTCCGTTGTGTCTACTGTCTCTGCACTCTGTTCTGTGTTACTGTCGTGTCGTCCTTGTCAGTACTGCCATGTCTGATGTGTGCACCTGTTTCTGTATTCCTGCTGGATTTCGGCTATGTGTACGTTTATTCCTTCCTTGATCCTGGTTGTACATGTTTACTGTTGTTCCTGTATCCAACCGCCTGTTTTCCTGTCCTGCACCTCGGCTGTCAACGCTAGGTAGACATGTCAGGGGGTAGCACACTGGGGGTCCGCGCGAGTCAAAGTCCATCCCGCTTGTGAGGCTGGGCTCTGGTGAAGACCAGCGGGCCCCCTTAGACTCATCCCTTGGCGTGGTCCTCAAGCTACCACCTCGCCTGCGGTGATCTCAGAGGATCCACACCTGGATTTCAGCGATCGGCGCTTCGGCGTACGTTTGTCATCACCCGACCGTTACAGTTACTTTATATTAATATAACATTTTAGGCATAGTTCCCCCAAAAGTCACTCATTCATGTGACTCTTTATGGCCTAAATGATCATGAATGTCACATAAAAGTGGATATAGGGATATAGTAATTTATTTCTTTAAATTATTTATATTTGTAGTCAGCAGAAGGAAATCTAATTTACAGCAATATTTGAAGCAATTAAAAAATATATTTAGTCTATTTTTCAGTTGTTTCAGTACAATTCCAATTCAGTTTGTATAAATATGATTAGCTTAGTATTCACTGTCATGTTGACCATCTAATAAACTGCAAATATGAGCTTTTTTTATTTCCTAAGTGGTTTGAAGGTTTAACCATAAATATTTCATGTGAAATATTTCTTTAACGATTTAAAGTCTTTTGATAATTGATTCTTTGATAATGGTAAGGGCTTTTAGATTTCAGATCACTAATGGAAAATGTGATACTCACTATTTGGTTCACAAATCAGTTGCACGTGGGAAATCGAAACAAGCGATGTTGCGATGTTCTTATAATCTAGGCTTTGATAATTTTGTTTTTTTGAAAAGACCATAGAAAATTATCAGTTTTTTGGTTTTAACCCGGGAGAAAAAAAAGTTTTGTGGTGTGATCTGAACTTGAAAAACCCAATTAAAAATTCAAAGAAGTTTGTTTTCCAAAAAACTCAAACTATTTATGTCTTGTTCAATTTTTCCCTTTTCCTTGGGACAAATTTACAGTATATTACAAGTGATTTTGTGGATTAAATCATTAACAAAATGAATGTTTGCTTTTGTTAAACGTAAAAACTCAGCCAAATGTACCTTTTTATAGGGAAGAAACAGGGGGAAAGTTTTTAACTCCATTTTTGGTTGGGGAAAAATTTTTCTTTTTCCCCGGGGTTTTGCACCCCAAATAATTTAGCACGAAGGTCTCTATGAAATTCCGGGGGAAAATCTATAAAAAAACTGGGGGTTTTTTGGGTTTTACTCGGGGATTTTGACATTTCCCATTTTCAATTCTTTTTAAAAGATTTTTTAAAGGGTTTTTAAGGGGTTAAAAAAGGGAAAGGGCAAAAAAATAACGGGAGGATACTACAGATGGATGTTATGATGCCATGTGCGTGAATTTTTCCTGGGCATCTGTCGCGGGTGCCATGGGCCTTTTTTGTTTGTAAAGTTTAAAAAAAAATCTTTTTTTTTTTTAAAAAAATTTAAAAACCCAATTTTATTTTACCCTTTTTTTAATTTTGTTAAGGGTAACATTGGGGCAAAAAAAAGATATTATCTTTTTTCCCAAATTTGGGAAAAAATATTTTGAATTTACGAAGCTAAACAAGTCTATTTTATATCCTTTTTAGGTGATTTAAAATGTATAAAAAATTAAAAAGCAAAACCCCACATTTTGGGAAAATTTTGTTCCCCCTTTTTTTTTCGGGTATTCTTTTTAAAATAATTTTGAATTGGGTTTTTTGGGTTCAAGGGAAAATTTAAAACCCTTTTTTTCATTTTTTAAACAAAGTTTCAAAATTTTTTTTGTATTTTATAAATTGAAAATTTTTTAAATGACAGCCCGAAGAGATACTTTAAAACCCTGAGAGAAATGGATTTAAACCAAAAAATTTCACAAAAAATTTTACAACTTTTTAAATTTAAAAAAATAAAAGGGCTTTGGGCAACAGGGCCCCAAAAAGGGGCTGCCGCCCTTTCTAACGGTTTGGTTTTTTGAGATCATAAATCAATGGGAAAGTTTCGCCTGGGGAAAGAACAAACCTGTCCCCAAAAATATGCCGTGTGGGTTTAAACCCCCCATTGTAAAAGGGGGTTTTCCTTTCTAGTTACTAATTTAGGTGCAAGCAATCATTGTAGCTTATTGAATATGCCTACTTTAGGCAAAAACAAATTAAAAATGGGACATTTCTTACTAAAAAAAAACACTGCAATTTTTTTTGGGGCCATTTACAGCTCAAGGCTGGATTAGATGAACCCAGAAGCGGCAGCTCTAGCCTATGGGCTCCCTGGGAAAAATTAACGGGTTGGCTAATTGCTGAGAAGCAGCTCACAATCCCATGCTAAGGAACATTAATAAATAAAAAATGGCCCCATTAGTTTAATCCCTTTCACCCACATGCAAAAAAGCCACAGTATAATCATGGGGAGATTCACAAATGAAAAAATGTCAAAAAACAACCACTTACATTTCCAATGCAGAGGGGGGGGGTTGCTGGTACTACAGAAAACTATAAAAGGGGCATACGAAGGGTGCATAAATAAGATAGTGGGTGCACCATGGGGGCTACAACCTATTATAAAAACCCAAAACTTTTAATTTGGGCAGGCTGTCCAGCACTTTTCGGGGTGCCCCAAAAACAAAACACAGACCCCCTCCCCCCCCAAGCACTGTTGGGCAAAAAAAATAGACATATGGAAAAATTTTAAATATGGGGTTTTTTTAGTTGGTACAGGGGCCCCAATAGGAAAGCTCGCAAGCGGCGTAAACGGTGGGCATTAGCTGGGGCTTTTCTTGCATGCGGGTGTAAACGGTTTTAAAAAATGTGCATTTTTGTTATCATTAATTGTTTGGGCCCAATGTTCACACGCTTTTTCGGGGACATAATTCAGCCCCGTAATTTACGCGCCGAAGTGCCCCAAATTACGGGTGAATCCGTTCAGTAACTACGGAATGCACTTTTCTCATAGGAACTTTTCATTACGTCCCTCCCCTCCCCCCGGCAATCCGCCGGGGGGGGGAGATAATTGACATGTCACTTTCTACGGTGATATGCGCCGCAGCAATGACTGTCTAGGGGCCGGGAATGCCGACCCCCGCTCGCCCCCCGTCCCGCCTCCCCCCCGCCCAACGGCGTAACTGCGGGGGTAATTGGCCCCGCTTTTTAAGCCGTGGAACGGGGCCCTAACGGGCTATGTGAGCTGCTTTCAGCAATTTTAGCTGCACCTGTTAATTTTTCCTGGTAGCAAAAGCTAAAAGCGCCTGCTATGGGTTCGTCTGGGCCAGTCACTGAGTGTGAATTTCCCCCCAAAATTTGCAGCGTTTTTTTCCCCTACTTTAGGCCATTCAAATGTGTCGTGCCTGCTATTAATGAAACAGTTTTGGGTATTTGTTCAATATCTAAAGAATGGGGCATAAACATTTTTTTTTTTTTTATGCCTAATCCCAAAACAAGGGGAAACATTCATTTGGGACATGTCGCCCTTTTTTTTGCTGAAACTGGGAAATACCCTTTAACCCCCTTACTTTTGCACCCCTCTTTTCCTTTAAGATATGGGGATTTCACTTCTTTTTCATCGCTGCCTTCTAAGAGCCATAAAATTTTTACTTTTTTTTCAGTTGTTTATCATCTAAGGCCGTGTTCACACGGCTTATTTGTCTGCGGATTGGCGCCGTACTCCGCGCCGGATTTGCGCTGCAGTACGGCGCCAATCCGTCGGAGTAATTACGGTAATCCACTGCTCTCATAGAGAACAGTGGATTCCGTCGCTCCTCCCCACTCGGCGAATCCGCCGCAGGGGGAGAAAGTGACATGCACATTATTTACGGCGCGGATGCGCCGTAGATAATGCATTGTCTATGGGGCCGGCGGGCTGCTCCCCCGCCGTGCTCCCGCCCCGCCCGCGTCCCACCCCTTATTCACGCCGGAATTGCGAGCACACTCCGGCTCGCAAATCCGGCGTGAATAAGCCGTGTGAACGGGGCCTAATTGTTCCCCTAAGGGCTTGGTCACATGACGTTTTTGTGATCCGTTGTACGGATCCGCAAAACGGATCTAACAATTGTCAGTGTGATTAACATTGCTTTCAATGGCAAAAGCGCATCACTGTTCACACGAGTGATCGGCGATGCGTTTTTCGCGATGCGCTTTTCGGATCTGTTTTAAGAATTGACATGTCAATTCTTCTTGCGTTTTACGCAAGAGAAATCCCCATAGGAAATAATGGAGTGCGCTTTTGGCATCCCGAAAGCGGATCCAAAAGCGCAGCATACATTTGGGTGCGTTTTGGATCCGCTTACGATGCCAAAAACGCATCCGTAAAACGCATTGGATTTAAATTAAATATAAAATTTGAATATTATGTTTTGGGTAGATTTTGTATCATTTTAATGGGAGGGCTAATTTTTCTGATGCAATGTGCTATTGGAAAATGCCTTCATTCTACATGGGTAAAGGAGACGAGGAAAATGTCAGGCCCACAGCCCCCAGCATACCACCGAATGCACATGGACGTCGGGTCTCTAAGTTTAAAAACTATTGGTTAATTTGAAAAAAAAAAGGGGGGGGGGGGCGGCGGGTTCTAAAATCATAGGTGTATGTACAGCTGACTGACACTAGGTAAAAAAAGGTTTTTTTCTTGGTCATTGATAGGTTATATTATAATTGTAGTTTGATAGGTTGATTTAAATAAAGCATTGAAAAAAACGGATCCAAAAAACGGATCCGTAAAACGCATGCAAAACGCATCCAAAAAAGGATCAGCTGTTGCGTTTTCTGGATCCGCTTTTTGGATGCAGTTTGCATCCAGTTTTCGCAGGTTAAAACGGATCCATAAAACGCATCCAAAACGGATCCAAAACGTCGTGTGAACAAGCCCTAACAGTGGGGTATGTGAGCTGCTTCTCAGCAATTAGCTGCACCTGTTAATTTTTCCCAGGCAGCATATAAGCTAGAGCTGCCTGCTACTGGGTTCAGTCTAGTCCAGGTATTGAGCTGTGAATATGCCCCAAAATTGCAGTGTTTTTTTGCATACTTTAGGCGCATTCAAATGTATTGTGCCTGGCATATAATGCACCTAGTTTTGGTATAATTTGTTCATATATATTATATATATTATATTATATATATATATATATATATATATTATATATATAATATATATATATATATATATTTATTTATATATATATTTTTAAAAGAATAGGGCATCAACAGTTTTTTTTTTTTACTGCCTAATACACCAAAACAATGGCACATTCATTTTGGGACATGTCGCCCTTTAGTTGCTGAAACTGGAATACCCCTTTAATCCCTTACTATTGCAGCCCTCTTTGTCCTTTAAGATATGGGGATTTCACTTCTTTTTCATCGCTGCCTTCTAAGAGCCATACAATTTTTACTTTTTTTTCAGTTGTTTATCATCTAAGGCCGTGTTCACACGGCTTATTTGTCTGCACATTGGCGCCGTACTCCGCGCCGGATTTGTGCTGCAGTACGGCGCCAATCCGTCGGAGTAATTACGGTAACCCTTCTTTTCATAGGAAGAGTGGATTCCGGGCGCTCCTCCTCACTCGGCGAATCCGCCGCAGGGGGAGAAAGGGGAAATGCACATTATTTACGGCGCGGATGCGCCGTTGATATGCATTGTCTATGGGGGCCGGCGGGTCCTCCCCTGCCGCGCTCCCGCCCCGCCCGGTCCGCCCCTTATTCACGCCGGAATTGCGAGCACAATCCGCTCGCAAATCCGGCGTGGGAATAAGCCATGTGGAACGGGGCCTAATTGGTCCCCTAACAGTGGGGTATGTGAGCTGCGTCTCAGCAAATAGCTGCACCTGTTAATTTTGCCCAGGCAGCATATAAGCTAGAGCTGCCTGCTACTGGGTTCAGTCTAGTCCAGGTATTGAGCTGTTGAATATTGCCCCAAAATTGCAGTGTTTTTTTTGCATTTCTTTAGGCGCATTCAATTTTATTGTGCCTGCTATAATGCAAACCCAGTTTTGGTATTATAGGGTTTATATTATATATATATATGTATTGTGCCTGGCATATAATGCACTAGTTTTTGGTATTATAGTTCATATTTTATATATATATATATATATATATATATATATATATTTTATATATATATTTATATATTTATATATTTACTTATTATATATTTATATATTTAAAGAATAGGGAATCAACAGTTTTTTTTTTTACTGCAAAATACACCAAAACAATGGCACATTCATTTTGGGACATTTCGCCCTTTAGTTGCTGAAAATGGAATACCCCTTTAATCCATGAATATTGCAGCCCGCTTGGTCCTTTAAGAGATGGGGATTTCACTTCTTTTTCATACCTGCCTTCTAAGAGCCATACAATTTTTACTTTTTTTCAGCATACCCAGGATTGCCAGCAGGTATTTCAGGGCCCCACCCCTAAAGGATCTTGGCACCACCACTTATTACCAATAACTGTCTTGGATTATTATCAGTGGTCCCTTTTTTAAAAAAAAAAAAAAATGATCATGACCCCCTACAGCAATACCGCCTTTACTGCTTTGATGGAGATAGCCAAATAAGTTTTGTTTTTTGTGAGTTGAGTATTCATTTTCAATGCCATTAATTTGGGGTAAGTACAACTTTCTGATAGCAAAAGAAGCAGCAATGCCACCACTGTTGGTATTCACTGTCCAGTTACATTTCTGCTTCAGGTCAATATGATTACTGAAAGAAAATGTATACAGCTTTTTTTGCTTACTACTTGTGCTTAATAAAAAGCACTTTTCCAAAATAAACAGTTTTTGTGTTGCTATATCCTGAGATTCATAACTTTTTAAATTCTTCTTAAATGACTTTATTAATCACCCAATACAGTACAAGCAACAGAGTGTACACAGATGGTGACCTAGGGCAGAAAATAGTAAAATGGAAAATATGGCTAGGATGGAAGCCTTTGCAAGGCTTTCTGTCACCATGTAAGCCAATCAGGACCCCACAATCTCACTGCAGGGGTCCAGATCAGAGTGAGAAATGGTGCACAACACCATTTCTCATTTATTTAGACACAGCAGCCGTGATCACCATGGCATCTAAGGCTTTAAATAGCACTTTGTGGTGTTGGTGGTGAATGTCAGCAGCAATTAGTAGCCAGAACCCACTGCCTATGTAGCGGGATTGCTCCATGATCTCGCTACATAGCCCCGTACCGAGACTAAGATGTACCAGTACGGCCACTGTCAGTAAGGGGTTACATTTATTTTTCCTTAAAAGGGTTTTACTATCTCTGTTCAGAATTGAGAGTTGGTGATGCTTGCTCACTATTCTCTGTTCTGTTCTATGGGAAGTTGAAGTAAAGCCAAACATACCACTCTAAATGGAGACTTTTGAGGCCTTGTTCCCGAGCTAGGTATGGGTCCTAGATGTGAGACCCACATCTATCAGATACTAATGGCATATCCTATTGATGTGTCATCTAGTTGTTAGATGAAAATATGTCTTTAATGATAGCAAGTTCAGTCCTTAAAAGGGTTGTCTCACCATGCTATTTCACAAAGCCACATGCAGGTAAAGATTTACACTTCCGCACTTTTCCTGGGTAGGCATTGGGTGCTTCTGTAGCAGTGATTAGCATACCAGCTATGTATTCTCAGTTTTTCTAATTGCAATTATATGACTGCAGGAGAATAAATCTACTGTGCAGGGGACTACTGAGTAAACAATCAAAAGTAATTAATCTTCTTTGTTTGAGATAACACACTCTGTTCATAAACTGATGTTCATCTTGGTAGGTCACCCCATGCTCTCTGTCTACTCAAGACATAAGATATGGATGGAAACCAGATAAACCTGTGTACACTCTGAGCAGATAACGTCTCTTATCTCCTTACAAGGTAATATCAAAAGACTGATATATGTGGAAAAAGTCTTGATTTACTATTCCTTACATGTTGAAAGCTAATCTTTGTAGTAAGACAACCCCTTCACGGAACAAAGCAGCCTCAAACTTTGATGTCTTCCCATATCTTCCAGACAATTGTGAAGAAAACACTTTTTTTTTTTTTTCAAAGAACATCCCAAAGAAATATTTTGGCTATATACTAAAATGAGAAATGGGACGGGCTTATGTGTAAAAAGAGAGGGGGGTGAGGGATTACTTTAAATTATTTATATTTACCTCTTTTCAGATGTGATTCCAAAATATTGATGACACTGTTAGCTACATAGTGTACTTTCTTCATAGCCATACCATTTTTCATACATGACTTTGCCATTTAAGGTCTACTTGTAGATTGCAATTTATGAATTAGCAAAAATCAGAATATCTTCCTGTGCCTTTTTTGTTAAACAATATTGATTTCTATAATATCATTTTGACACAGACTTTTTGAGACCTCTAAAGATTGATTAATTCAATTGTGACATTTTGTTCTCGGTGAAACAATATTCAATAAAATACTCTGATATAAGGACACATTGATAACATTAAAACATCTATTTGGTTTTAATTTTGAAGTTAAAGTAGCTATATTTGTATTAAAAAAAACATGGAAAATAAATTGCCAAACTAAATATTCATTTCAGCATGTTCCAAAAGTATATTTTTATCTTCATTCTGGGGAACTTATAATGATTCAACAGAGAAAAAAAACAAAATTTGCATATTGACTGATTTGACATTTTCATCTTACTTTAGTTCATATTTTAACACCTTGTTTCCTAAAATATATACAAGAAATATCCAAGAAATAGAAAAATATCAACTGGAGCATAAATAATGTTTACATTATTATTTTTATAATGCATTTATTTATTTGAATTTTACAGAAAAAAACATCTTTAGTGCTCTTTTTTGTCTTTGCAGCTGTTACCACAAAATCACAGAAAATGTTTTTTTTTTACTCCAATATATAACTCATCACACTGAAATAGACTTGTTATATCAAGAAGTACTATATCAATTACAAGCTGCTAAAATGCTGGATCTTTAGACAGTATGTTGAAAACAAGTGACAGACCATACAATACATTACTCACTGGCTTGAAAGCAGTAACTATGGTAAGACATTACAGAAAAATTTTACAAGCATATAAATGATAAGATATGCATTAACTATGACAAGAGTACTGGAATGTGTGAGATGGGATTAGATGTACAGTAGCATGGTTCTGATTTTCTTGGAAAAATATGCTTTGTCCTTTCATCACTTATGAAAGGTACAAGGCTCTATGGTGCGGATATATGTTATATGTGGATTCTTGACTAACAGTTCACATATAACCCACTTAGCATGGGACAGCAAAGGCGGCTCCATGTGTAGATGACAAAAATCCAAATATACCAATGTTGGTGGGATAAGTTCTCTAACCTTAAAAATATACCAGCACAAAAGTAAAAATAGGTCATAAAATATAACTTTTAATCATCAATACAATAAAATACCACTGAAAAGATAACAAAATTGTAAATACCACACAAGAACCCCCCAAAGGTACAGATGTATGTAAATGGCAATGGTGCATCACCAAAGACAAAGGCCTTATAAAGCCCTACACCAAAGACTGACATACCCTAACCTAACCAACAAAAAAATATGGTTGCCCGATAAGGGCGTCCCTGTCTGGAAACTTGCACTGTACTCTAAGAGACCCTACCAATCCTTTAGGTCCCATTCTGACATGTTTCAACCCTCCCAGGATAAATCTACACAGATGTAAAAGTGGATATATAACGTGACAAAGGGGTATAGATCTCAAGGTCATATACACTCAGAATACTGTGACCAAGGGGTCATAAAAGTGTGGGCCTCGTCATCAACATTCAAAAGAAAGCTGTAGAGGTCCACTATGGATAATATAAGTGGGCCTCAGGAAAAGAAACAACTCTATCAGACGTGGAACTTATAGTAAAGAAACCACCGTCATATGTTAAATACAAATAGTTAGGAGAGCGAACATAGAACGGCATATATGAACTATAGCCAAATTGTGTACCTGTACTGATAACGACAGGTGTAACACAGTCCGCTGGGCAAAAAAAAAAAAAAAGTGGCCTATCTGCATCACAGGAGCCCATAGGCAAGTCATACAGACCTAAATGCAAAGCCTCATATGCTTTTGCTACATCTAAAATGGTCAAGAGCCGACTGTGGCCAGCACAGCGTGCGGCTATGTAGTATTCAATGAGAGTATGTCAGCCATTGGTGTAGGGCTTAATAAGGCCTTTGTCTTCAGTCCTACACTGTTGGCATTTACATACATCTGTACCTTTTGCATGCTTTTTCATGCAGCTCAATGTGTAGAAATAAGGCAATGTTCTATACAATTGGTCTCTAAGGCCAGTGATAGTTGCTATGTGACAGTATGACGTGAAGAAAGGGCATGCGCTGAGAAATATTAACCTCAGTTTTATATTTTTATATTTAGGGGTTCCCGCAAACTGACATATGGGTACGTCATGGCAATCTTGTGCGCTCACAAGCGGAGCTCGCAAGATCGCGGCATGGAACCAGCAGTATATTACCGCTGGCATCATGCCGCATCTCCCGCAGCCGGATTGAGCTCCAGCCGCGGGGGATTAACTCTGGCAGCAGGAGTGAGCTCCTGGTCGTCGCAGTGAGCGGCAGAGATGCCGCTCACTGGTCACCTTACCCAACTCCCCGGATGCTTTGTGATAGCATCCGGGTCATCTGGTGACATCACCATGCCCACAATGCATTGTGGCAATGGTGACTGACAGTTGTCATGGCGACCAGTACACAGCTATAAGCTGTGTGTCGATCTCCTATTGTATGAACGATCTAACGATCGTTCATACAATTCCCCTCTGGGGAAAAGTGTAAAAAGAGTAAAAAAGTTAAAAAAAGTGTAAAAATGTAAATCACAAACACAAAAAATAAAATAAAAACACGTACACCGCCCTTTTCCCCTTCACAAAAAAGATAAAAAATTTATAAAGTACCCATATTTGGTATCACCGCGTGTGTAACGACCCACCCTATAAATCTGTCATATTAATTAATCTGTATGATGAACGTTGTAAAAAAACAAAAAAAAACAAAAACAATCACAGCATTGCGATTTTCATTCACCCCGCAGCTCATAAAATGGAATAAAAAGCGATCAAAAACTGATATCAACTCCAAGATGGTGCCAAT
Organism: Phyllomedusa bahiana; assembly: GCA_025379985.1. NCBI lineage: Eukaryota > Metazoa > Chordata > Amphibia > Anura > Hylidae > Phyllomedusa > Phyllomedusa bahiana. Next base: position 75,797 of record JAODAL010011254.1, on the reverse strand, counting down.
TAAAACATCAGTTCACCCCGCAAAAAAAAAGTCCTTACACAGCTTTGTATATGGAAAAATTAAAAAAGTTATGGCTATCAGAAGATAGTGATGCATAAATATTGTTTTACACAAAAAAAAACACTTTTTTAAAAAAAAATTGTGCTTCCACATAAAAAACTATATAAATTGGGTAACACCGTAATCGTCTCAACTCACAGAGTAAAACAAAATTGTCACATATATTGCAATATATTGCTATTAAAAATAAAAATAAAAAAACACTACTAGGATTGCAGTATTTTCTTCACCCTGCCTTCCTAAAAACGGATTTAAAAGCGATCATAAAACCTTGTCCCCCAAAAATGATACCAATAAAAACATCAACTCATCTCGCAAAAAAAAGTCCCCACACAGCTCCGTAAACAGAATAATAAAAAAGTTATGGCTCTCAGACTATGGCGATGCAAAAACATGTTTTCTTCAAGAATAAAAGTGTTTTTATTGTGTAATAGCAGTAAAACATTTAAAAAATATACAAATTTGGTATTGCTGTAATCGTATCAACCTGAGTAAAACTAGCATGTCATTTATACCGCATGGTGACTGCTGTAAAAAATAAAAATAAAAAACACTACCAGGATTGCTGTATTTTGTTCAAAATGCCTCACAAAAACCTTAATAAAAAGTGATAAAAGCATCATATGCACCCCATAATGGTACTAATAAAAACATCAACTCCTCCCGTAAAGAAACAAGCCCATAATCAGCTCCATATACAGAAAAATTAAAACGTTATGGCTGTCAGTATATGATGACATAAAAACACAATTGTTTATAAACTCATGCCTATTGTGTAAAAGTAATAAAACATAAAAAACTGTATAAAATTTATATCATTGCAATTGTACCGACCCCCATAGTAAAGTTATCCTGTCATTTATCCCGTACGGTGAATACTGAAAAAATGAAGCCCAAAAACAATGGTGGAACTGCATTTTTTCCATCCATTTTCATGGCCCAATGCTAAAAAAAACTACGGAACACCTGTGCATCCAAAAAACAAAATACAGCCCTAGATGAGATACCTGAGGGGTGTTGAAACCAAAATGGGGCGACTTCTGGAAGTTTTCACCTGTTCTAGTACTTTGGGGCCTTCGCAAATGCGACATGGCCTCACCAAAGTCTGCGTTCCAAAAGCCAAATAGCACTCTCTACTTTGTACGCCCTGTCATGTGCCAAACAGCAGTTTACACCCGCGTGTAGGGTATTGTTGAACTTGGAAGAATTTGCAAAACAATATTTGGGGTGCTTTTTTTCCAGAATTCCTTGGTAAAATTCAACATTTTCAGCTAAAATTGCAGATCATTGGAAAAAAAATATTCTTTATTTATTTTCAGAGCCTAACGCAAAAAAAAAAAATGTGGAACACCTGTAAGGTCGATATACTCACTGCACTCCTGGATATATTCCTTAAGGGGTGTAGTTTCCACTATGGGGCCTGCTCCTCCTATTCTGGGGCTTGTGTTTGAGCCAAATAACGCACTAGGGGCACATATGGGATATATCTGAAAATGGCAGAATCTGGGGAATCGATATTAAGTTGCATTTACCTGGTCACATCTGTTGTGTTCCAGTGAATAATGAATAAAAATGTAAAAACTGCAAAAAAAGTGAAGTTTTTAAATTTCCCATCTACTTTGCTTTAATGTCTGTGAAATATCTAAAGGGTCAATAAACTTCCTAAATGCTTTATTAAATACTTTAAGGAGTCTAGTTTCTTAGATGGGGTCATTTATCAGGGTATCTAACACACAGGCCCCTCAAAGCCATGTTAAGATTGGACTGGTCCCTAAAGAAATCTATTTTCCAAATTTTCTTGAAAATGTGAAAAGTGCTACAAAATTTCTAAGCCCCTTAATGTGGTGAAAAAAAAACAATTTAAAAATAAATGCCAACCTACAGTAGACATATGGTAGATGCTAATTATAAACTATTTTGAGTGGAATAACTATCTGTCTTACATGCAGAAAATTTTGAACTTTGAAAATTGCAAATTTTTGCAAATTTTCATGATATTTTGATATTTCTCACAAATAAACTTTTTAGACCAAAATGTATTACTAACTTAAATCACAATGTGTCATGAGAAAACAATCTCTGAATCACTTGGATAGGTAAAAGTGTCAAAAAATGTCAGATTTTAAAACCGGGGCTCTGCACAGGAAGGCCAAAACTGGCTCCGGCAGTAAGGGGTTGAAGCTGTCCAGACTCAAGTCATAGCCATAATTTACAACGCCTAACTTAACAAAAATAACACATACAGAGGAATTATTTGATTTGTGTAGCCCGACTTGCCATGAGGTTGACTCCCAGGAGGTTATACGTTTAATTATTACACAGCCAAGCTACATTATTATGACCACCAGACTTGGCCAGTTAACAAGAAACTGGACAAGAAAGATGATGTAACGGCTGTATAGTGGATCCTCTGGACCACCACAAGCGATTATAGTTAAGCCACGCCAGGGAATGGAATCTAAGTAGCCCCCGGTTTTCACCAGAGCCCGCCGCAAAGCGGGATGGACTTGCTGCGGCGTGAGGCTACCAGGTCGTCCCCCCTGACGTGACTTGCTTGCGATGGCGGCCGAGGTGCAGCGAGGTACAGAATCGTAGTCCGAGAATCGTAGTCGTGGGCAGGCAGAAATTCAGGGCAGGCGGCAATGGTTCGTGGTCGTGGACAGGCAGGAAGGTCAGGGCAGGCGGCAAGGTTCGGAGTCGGGAAACGTAGCAAAGGGTCTGGTACACGGTAAGGCGACAAAATACTTCAGGAACGCTTTTTCTACGGCTTGGGGCAACATAGATCCAGCTAGGAGTGACTGCAGAGCGGACCCTTAAATAGGGGAGGCGTCTGGCAGACAACAAATTATCGGGACACTGGCCCTTTAAATTTACGAGAACGCGCGCACGCTAGAGAACGGGCACACGCAGCCTGGCCGGCAGGGGATGCGGACGGGACAGGAACGCGGCCGGGTAAGTTACTACCAGGGGCGGACCCCCGGCTCGTCCCGCGGCCAGCGGCGGCACCCGACCCCGGCAGGCGCCCGGGAGGGGAACCACGGGCGTGCTCGCGGCCCGCGGGCCGGGAAGCGGGGGCAGCCGCTACAGATGACATACGGTATACAGTTTAAGAGGGAGAAAAGTGCAGGGAATAGATTAGAGAGGGAAACAATATGCATCACCATAGCTGCTAATAGTACCCACTTTGTTGTGGTAGACGTTCTAGACTCTGGTTCAGCAGTAAATGTCTTAAAGTATCCGATGCCTCTAGCCTGATTAGAGAAACTCTTATTCATTGCTTATGCTAGTGGTGCAGTTTTCCTTTATGTCATATGCTTTACTACTGTTCCTTTATGTCTACAAGAAACAATGCTCCTCAAAGAGCAAATATTGTGTTATATATTATTTCAGAAATCCATCAATACTCTGCTTTAGGGACTTATTACAGATAGTGTTGAGCGATACGTGGACTATCGCCATCGGTCGATGGTCGATAGTCGGCCATCATCGACAAGATATTCGATGGTCGATGATAGATTATCACCGATGACCATTAAAGTCTATGGGAGAGCAAAAACACCTTCATTCTTACACCCAAACTGGGCTGGAGAAGCTGGAATTAACATCCACATCAGTCAAATGGATTCGTGCTACATCTTAGGCAACACACTTAGGTTATAAAAGCCACAGAAAAAGAAATCACACACCATTCACTATCCCTGTCTTGTACCACAGCATGACCCTTAAACCTGCATCACCCACAAATTAAAAAGTTACAGAAGGCAGTATGATTTGAACCATCATTTTACTTCAACTGGACATTGAATAACCCTGTCCTGGAACGCAGCATGAGCCCCAAACCTGCATGACCCCAGATTAAAAAGTGCCGGAAAAAGGAGTCTGTCAACCACCATTTTAGTTGAACTGGACATTGACTATATCTGTCCTGGACCGCAGTATGACCATTAAACCTGTCTGACCCCCAAATTAAAAAATGCCGGGAAAAGGAGTCTTTGAACCACCAATTTAGTTGAACTGGACATTAACTATATCTGTCCTGTACTGCAGTATGACCATTAAACCTGTCTGACCCACAGATTAAAAAGTGCTGGGAAAAGGAGTCTTTCAACCACCATTTTAGTTGAACTGGACATTAACTATATCTGTCCTGTACCGCAGAATGACCATTAAACCTGTCTGACCAACAGATTAAAAAGTGCCGGAAATAGGAGTCTTTCAACCACCATTTTAGTTTCACTGGACATTGACTATACCTGTCCTGGGCCACAGCATGAGCCCCAAACCTGCATGACCCCCACATTTAAAAATTGCCGTAAAAAGGAGTCCGCAATGTCGTCATCATCATCATCAACACAGGTGACTTCGTTGTCCTGACATTCTGCATCCAGGAGCTGCGGGCTACAAGCAAGAGGGACTGCAAGGCATTGCCTGGATTTTTGCCGATTGACCGGCTTCCTTCTCCTCCTCTGATGGCATCAGTAACTGGGCGTCAGAGCAGAGAAAATCATCCTCTTTGGCCTCTTAATCTTTTAACATGCCTTCTGACCCCAACCGCATTTTGTCATCAAAGAGGTCTTCAGAAAATGGATTATCCACAGTGGTGGGTACACGAGTTGACATTTCGGCTGCTTCATGTTGGACGGATGCTGATGATGCTGATGACGACATTTGTGGCCGTGACTGGGAGGACGAGGAGGTAAGACTGCTGGGTGCAGGTTATTAACCACTGAAAAAAGATTGGCGCGCTTTCGTTATGAGATTTACAGGCCCCGACCCAGCATGCAGGCCCAACGGTCCTCAACTTACGATCGGGATGGTGTTGTGCCAGCATGGAAGGGGCACCTTTTCCCCGTACTTTACTCCTTTCCCCACCCCCCCCTTTTCGTTTCCCCTGAATTTCGCTCCCTGTTTTAGAAATATAAAAATTTTGGAAAAGGAAAAGGGAAAAGGGTTTTGGAAAGTCTCTTATTAAAAGACGGCAAAACACTTTTTTCAAATCCCTCAATCAAAACAAAATTGGTGGATTCAAATTTAACTGCAAAGTAGATTATCAACAAAACTTTACTGCCAATGTGAAAAAAAAACACCTTCGAAAGTATGGATTTAAAAATTTTTTTTTGGCACCTTCAGACACCCGTGTGATACTACGTTGCTGGATTCAAATTTAACTGCAAAGGGGGCTTACAAAATAGCTGGGCCCCGCCAAAGTGAAAAAAAAACGTATCTGAAAAGTAACTGATAATAAAAATATTTTTGGCAAAATATCAACCTGTGGTGGGGCTAAAAGTTGCTGTATTCAATTTAATGCAAAGTAGATCTATCAACAAGCTTTACTGCCAAAGTGAAAAAAAAGTATCTGAAATGTTTTCAGTAATAAAAAGGGATTTTTGGGGACCTTCAACACCCGTGGGGACTACAAATTGCTGTATTCACTTTAAGCAAATAGCTCTGTCAACAAGCTGTTTTTGCGCCAAAAGGAAAAAACAGTATCTAAAAGTATTGGAAAATAAAAGGTATTTTTGGACCCTTTTAATTCACCCGTGGGGAAAACAAAATTGTGTATTCACTTTTTAAATGCAAAGGGGCCTCAAGAACAAAACGTAGTGCACCCAAAATCAAAAAACCATATCTGTAATGTTTGGATAATAAAAGGGTTTTTTTTGGCACCTATCAATTACCTTGGTAATACACAATGCTGGATTCAAATTTAACTGCAAGGTGGCTCTATCAACAAATCTGGACTGGGCAAAAGTGCAAAAAACACGTATCTGTAATGTATTCGAATAATAAAAGGTATTTTTGGACCTATCAATTCACCTGTGGTGACTACAAAATTGCTGGATTCAAATTTAACTGCAAGGTGTTTCTATCAACAAAGCTGGCCTGCGCCAAAGTGAAAAAACACGTATCTGAAATGTATTCGGATAATAAAAGGTATTTTTTGGCACCTATCAATTCACCTGTGGTGACTAAAAAATTGCAGTATTCACATTTAAGTGCAAGATGCCTCAATGAACAAAGCTGTAGTGCACCAAAGTCAAAAAACACGTATCTGAAATTTATTCGGATATTACAAGGTATTTTTGGCACCTATCAACCTGTGCTGACTTGCTGGATTCTAATTTAATTACAAGGTGGATATATCAACAATGGTGGAATGGGCAAAATTGAAAATGAACACCTATCTGAAATGTATACTGATAATAAAAGTGGAGTTTGCACCTAACAAAGAGACCTGCAGTTACCAGAAAAGATGTTGTATCCTATAAGTTTCAGGCTGCCCAATATCCAGGAATATTTCAATAGAAAACTGTTAATAATAAAGCTATTGCAATGTCTACACTAAGTCTTGGTGAACTTTATCCAGAATTCTTTATAGAGCTTGTATAATCGTATAATACAAGAATTTATTTGCACCTTTCAAATCACCAGTGGAGACTATAAAATTGCGGGATTCAAATTTAAGTGCAAGGGGATATATCAACAAAAGTGGAATGGCAAAATTGAAAAATGAACACCTATCTGAAATGTATACTGATAATAAAAGTGGAGTTTTGCATCTAACAAAGAGACCTGCAGTTACTAGAAAAGATGTGTATCCTATAAGTTCAGGCTGCCCAATATCCAGGAAATATTTCAATAGAAAACTGTTAATAATAAAGCTATTGCAATGTCTTGGTGAACTTTATCCAGTATTCTTTATAGAGCTTGTCTGTGTTCGCCCGCGGGGGCCCCCCCCCGCTCCCACCCGTGACTTTACAGCATTAGATGCTCCTTTAAAATTCTCTACCTAACTATATAAAATCTTCCAATCTCTAATCTAACTAAATTGTAAGGATCACAGCTAATAGTAGAGGTTTCTCTGTGAAGAAATATAATAATTTCGCTGAGCTATTTGGACACAAGCAGAGCGCACGTCCTTCTGCTCTGAGAGGGCTGAGAGACACTGAGGCTGAACAGGAAACGCTGTTCTATGTAAAACGAGGTCATGTGATTTTACCAGCCAATCGCAACCATACACATCCCACTCACGACGTCGCACACACATCTCACCCTGCTCTATTCTGTAATCTGATTTGCTGGCCGCCAAAATTACAGGAAGCGCCGAGAAAGGCGCGATCTTAATAGATGATGCACAGATTTTAACCTAAATTATTGCATGATCTAAAAAATCCGATCACCATAAAAACTGTGCCGATTTCAACTTTGTCGATAATAATCGCTCAACACTACTTCTAAACTTTTTTTTTTTTTTTTTAAGCTTTAAATTTGACTACCCTAAGAGAAATACACCAGTAGGGGCAGTGATCATTTTTACAGTAAAATGCATTATAATACAATGCATTAGGGTGTACAAAGATGGCTATTTTGCTACTTCCTGTCTGAGGCTGGAAGTAGCAAAATGACAGTGATGGAAGCCCGCACAAGGCTTCCATCTGCCATGTTAAGTGATCTAGGCCCCGCAATTTCACTGCGGGTGCCCCTATCTAAGTAAGATACTGTGCGTGGCACTGTTTCTCATTGATTTAGATGATGTGGCCATCTTTGTCACAGCGTGTAAGGGGGGCGCCCGCACCCGCCCACACTAATTGCAGCTAACACCCGTCATCTGTGTAGCGGGATTGGGCTGCGATCCCGCTACAAAGCCCCTTACCGGCATTAGGATGTACTCATACGTCCAATGTTGGTAAGGGGTTAAAGAGGTGTTCTGACCATGCTGTTTCACAGAGCCTGTTCTTCACAGCCACCTTCAGTCTTACTTTTCGAATAAACTGGGCAGTTCTGCAGCAGTGATTTTCATATCAGCTCTGCTAATCCTAGCTGAGTCTGTTATAGGGACATTGCTAATAGAAGAGGGAAAACAGTAAGGGCAGAAGGCTACAGAGTTCTAAAGGGTTTAAGTGTGTCTAAAACATTGATAAACAAGCTCCTGTTTTTATTGAATACACTTAGCAGGAAGTGACATCAACCTGGTCAGACAGAGCAGCTGGAACAAAGGTGACATGTATGAAAGGATTTAAAACCATTTTTCTGGTGTACAATGCACCTAACTGAGCAGTCTACGATGTCTAATGCGCCTAACGTATGTGTTAGGCGCATTGTTGGTAAGACTCAACACTTTTGAATGCGCCTAACATGAAGGGGTGTTCTGGGGGCGTTATGGAGGTGTGTCACACCACATTCATAAGATTAGACACATATATGAATTTGGTTCGGCAAAACTAGACGTATTACTGCTCCGACAGGCAGACCTATTTCAATGCAGTCTGCCTGAGCCTGAGGAGTCGAAGTGAAGCTAGATTTGCTGTAAGGGGCAAAAATTTCCAATATGTTTCAACTTACACCAGTACAGTAATAAAAAGTAATTTATTACAATTATCAAACTGTATAAAATTTAAATAGTTAAATTTATTGAAAAATGTGATCATATAAAATTTATATAAAATATGTAATATCCCCAAAATATAGAAATATCTCCTATAAAATGTATTTAAAATTCATAGAATCTTAAAATAATTTTACATTAAATAACCAACTGATGATGTATTTTTGCTGCTCTCAACCTTTATTCCCCATACAGCAAGAGCCAGCACAGCACAGGTATTGCTGGGACCTGTGGTCCACCAAGCAGGATCAGTACCATAGTTTCTATTCACTGACATGCTATTTTAATGGCTTTTCTATTTCCAGTCTATCTATAGCCTTTATAGATGTTAGGCGCATTACTAATGCGGCTAAGTTCCGTAATGCGCCTAACACATAGGCGATGTGTGTCGAGCTTTACACACCATTTATGAATGCACAAAAACCACTTTCATACATCAGACGCATTATACACTGCAACTGAGACTTAACACTTCACTTCGACGCGCCTTCCTTCATACATGACACCCAAAGAGAGCAGAGAGAGATGGTCAGTAACGTTTTGTACACTAGCAGGAAAAAAGATCTGGTCTAGCTCTAAAAGGAAGGAAAATCAGAACAGCAATTTACTTGGTAACAGTCTTGATTTATATTTCCCTACATCTTTAAAGCTAATCACTGTAGTGAGAAAACGGCTCCATTGTTAGCTTCATTCTCCGATGTCTCAGAGTGAATCTTCTTTAGGCCAGACTATAAAAATGTCTCTTTGAAATGTCTTACCTCTGAAAAGAATTCCAAAGAAGAACTTTGCAATTTTTAAGGATCTCTAACCATTCTTCATTGACCTCAAAGGCTTTTTTTCTCAGAAGTGTATGCCTCTTCCATTTGTGTCGAGGTTGTTCTCTCCTGAAAATAGGCAGATGAAAGAATCTGTTATTCAAATTCTTCTCCAAATCTTAGTGAAAACAATTATTAAATAGGAGATCATAAGCAATTCGCAATCAAATTGACCTTGAAGGAGTGACACACTGGAAGTTGCCAGTCATCATGTGATTATCTACATAAATTACAAGAACCTGTTTTACCTACAGTCTGCTCATCATTTAAATCCCTGCCAGATTTATTGGACATCATTCTTGTCTCCGTTAATTTCTGCCCTACTGTCAAGACTGGAGCGTGATCCCGCTCCAAAGCCACTTACCTGCATCAGGGTGTATTCATACGTCCTATGTCGGTTAGGGGTTAAATCCATAAAGTTATACATGCAGCAACTTAAAGGGGTGTTATCGTTTGAGCTGCTCGTGCTGTTCAGTTAATTTTCTCAGATTGAGTTTGAAATCCAGGGGCGTGTCTCTCCTGTCAGCAGGCGTGTCTCTCCTCCCAGGAGGCGTGTCTCCCCTCACTGAAGAACTGTGACATCATCATTTTGTTTAAAGCAGGGGATGCAGAAGGTTGTCTGGATATAACAGCTCTGTAGCCTCCTGCCTGCTGATGTCTGCAGCCTTGAGGCTCCAAACTCCAGCAAGCACCTGTCATATGTCTAAGTTTACACACAACTGAAAGCCAGCAGCTGTTACTACAAGTGGTGTTCATCCAAATTGTACTGACAACAGGCAGAGACCTTTACTCAACTACAAATGTCAGCTTCAAGTAAAGATCTCTGCTTCCTGTCAGTGACATGTGAGTGAAAACAATGGGGGGAGAAGCAAATCAGCTTTGAGAGAAGGCCCTGCTCAGCTTGTAACTAACTTGGGCTGGTGGTGCAGCAGTTAGCAGTGATAGAGTATTGCTTTTACAACGGGGTTTGGAGTTCTAGTCCCCGCACAGGGTATATTCCCCCCCCCCCCCCTAAATTCTACACATATGTAGAGAGACCTAAAATATATATGTTAATCTCTATAATGATATATATACACATACATAGCTCCCCTATATCATGTCTCATCCCCCAGAATATATGCATTGTATCACGTATGTTGGAAGTGCTTGGTGTGACTGCAAGGATAGGACACTATATAGGGGAGCTTTGTGTGTGTATATGAATAAAATTATAGATGCTTACACATATATTTTCATATCTTTACATATGTGTACAAATTTTAAAGAAAAAAAAAATACTGATGGGGTTTGAACTCCCAACCTCTGTCTTGCAGGGCTAATCACCTCAGCACTGTACTATACAAGCAGCCTACACAGATGCAGTGTTGAATCCTTATGTTATACACTACAAGTGATGACGTCATAAGGAGGCGGGGCTTGCATTTGATCTGAGGAACCGAACGCCTTCTTTTCCAAGTAGCAGCTTAAGGACTGGATCTGTGAGGAGGTGAATCAACCTCTTGGCAAAAGCCCCTTAAACAGCCAGTAATTGCCCAGAACATTGACCCTAAAGCTGGGAGATGTGTATAGAGCCAGCAGCCTTGGTTTCACTATCGATTTTAACAGCTCAGAGGGGAGTAAACACAGAGTGTGCAGGCAGCCAATCACAGCGCAAGGGGCGTGGCCGGGGCGTTTCCTGTCTAGGGGCATATCCCAACAGGCTGAATGAAATGTCAGCCAGCCAATCACAGTGCAGGGGGCATGTCTAGGGTGCGAGAATCGACCAGGGGGCGTTCTGACCAGCAACAGCAGAGATAGAAGACAGATTTAGCGAGATGCTTATATCTGCTAAACCAAGTGACAGAAGTAATGCAACCCAATTACAAAAGTGCTTATTTTTACTGTCCCCATAATCTGAGACATGATCTTTGTAACGATAAAACCCCTTTAATGCTATATAGGAGCTATAGCTCCCCCCTCCCAAAGTCATGTCCCCTTTTGCTTTGGAATCAGGGGGATTCTGTCCTATTAAATCCAAGATGAACAGTGTGCACATACTAGAAAGCAGCCACAGCAGAAATAGAGCCCCAGGTGGCCAATCTAGTAGCCAAGAACACAAGCTGCACCACAGCTCATGACATTTGATGTCAGCCAATGATCAATAATATGGGTGTAACGAAAATAAAGAAATAAAAATGAATTAATTGAATTCATATTTATTTGTTTATTTTCGTTACCCCATATTATTGTTCATTTTATATACACATCGGTACAACTTCGTGAGTCTTATCATTTGATTTCTGGCATGTACAGTTTTATTATAGATTGCATTAGAAAACCCATAAGAGTGTCGCTCGCTCTCCCTTTGGCCCAAATAATCGCGCCTCTTTTAACTTAGCCAATCACAAACAGAGCTCGCTCTGCATTTCTTTTCCCCATAGAACTCTATGAGATAAGTAGCTCACCCACTGATTGGCTAAGCAGGACGAGCCCCTCTTCCCCCCAACCAATCACAGTACTAGAATATTTCCCATAGACAGTAATAACTTTTAGGGCGCCCTTCTATCGCGCCCTTCTTGCTCCACTCAAAATAGACGCACTACATATGATTGGTGGATTCATATCTGCCGCCTGGTCTCAACCAATCAGTTCTTTCTGTCTTTTTTACTGTATTTTGAACTGTCCCGCCTTTTCATGTGATTGGTCAATACTTCTCCATAGGTTATAATGGTTCACTGTTGCTCCTATTCTGATTGGTTGGTTTATGCCGACCAATGAGAAGAGTTTCCAGAATTTGAATTACTGTATTTCCCGGCAATTTACAATAGCCCAATTCCTGATGTTGTGCCGGTCACGGCGACAAACACGTTGTTAGTGATTTGATTGATTTATGTTTTTAGAAGGTTTTAGCTCTTTTTCAGATAATATTTTACACCTAATAAAAACAATTTTTTTAATCATACTCCATGCCGCACGGAGCTGAGAGCCGAGATTTCATTGCCCCGATCTCTCCATAGACTACAATGGAACAAAGTAGCTCAAGCTCTGATTGGCCGGGATAGCCAAACCTCCGCTAGCTCAACCAATCAGCTCTTTTCTGCCTTTTTTTATGTATTTTGAACTGTCCCGCCTTTTCCTTTGATTGGTCAATACTAATCCATAGGTTATAATGGGTCACTGTCATTCCTATTCTGATTGGCTGGTTTATGCCGACCAATAAGAATAGCTTACAGAATTTGAATTACTGTATTTCCCGGCAATTTCCAATATCCCAATTCTTGATGTTGTGCCGTTATTGATTTTTTGTTAGTGATTTTTAGTGTTGAGCGATTACTATCGACAAAGTTTAAATCGGCACGGTATTTACGTTGATCGGATTTTTTTAGATCACGCGATAATTTAGTTTAAAATCTGTGCATAATCTATTAATATCGCGCCATTTTCGGCGCTTCCTGTCATTTTGGCGGCCAGCAAATCAGCTTACAGAATAGAGCAGAGTGAGATGTGTGTGCGACGTCATGACTGGGATGTGTATGGTTGCGATTGGCTGAAAAAATCACATGACCTCGTTTTACATAGAACAGCCCTTCCTGTTCATGATCAGTGTGTGTCAGTATCTCAAATCAGTAGGACGTGCGCTCTGCCTCTGTGCAAACAGCTCAGCGAAATTATTCTATTTGTTCACAGAGACAGCTCTACTTTTAGCTGTGAGCCTTAGAACTTAGTTAGATCAGAGATTTTAGGTAGTTAGGCAGAGAATTTTAAAGGAGCATCTACCGCTGTAAAGTCACGGGGGGGGGGGGGAGCGAGAGAGGGGGCCCCCGTGGGCGAACACAGACAAGCTCTTTAAAGAATACTGGATATTGTATTGCAGACATTGCATTGCAATAGCTTTATTATTAACAGTTTACTGTTGAAATATTACTTGGATATTGGGCAGCCTGAACTTATATTAGGATACATAAATCTTTTCTAGTAACTGTAGGTCTATTTGTTAGGTGCAAACTCCACTTTTATTATCAGTATACATTTCAGATAGGTGTTCTTTTTCAATTTTGCCCAGTCCAGATCTGTTGATAGAGCCACCTTGCAGTTAAATTTGAATCCAGCAATTTTGTAGTCACCACAGGTTGATAGGTGCCAAAAAAACATTTTATTATCCGTATACATTTCAGTTACGTGTTTTTTGCACTTTTGCCCAGTCCAGATTTGTTATTAGAGGTACCTTGCAGTTAAATTTGAATCCAGCAATTGTGTAGTCACCACAGGTGAATTGATAGGTGCCAAAAATACCTTTTATTATCCGTATACATTTCAGATACGTGTTTTTTGCCCTTTTGCCCAGTCCAGATTTGTTGATAGAGCCACCTTGCAGTTAAATTTGAATCCAGCAATTGTGTAGTTACCACAGGTGAATTGATAGGTGCCAAAAATACCTTTTATTATCCATATACATTTCAGATACGTGTTTTTTGCACTTTTGCCCAGTCCAGATTTGTTGATAGAGCCACCTTGCAGTTAAATTTGAATCCAGAAATTTTGTTTTGATTTGAGGGATTTGAGAATAGCTGTGATTTGCCGTCTTTTAATGAGACGTTCCAAAACTCTTCTATACCCTCTCAAATTTGATCTTCTTGAACATGGAGCGAAATGCAGGTGGTAAGCGAGCAAAGAGGGGGGTAGGACATGGAGGTAGAGGTACGAGAGAAGGTGCTCCTTCCAGTGCTGGCGACAACACGCAAGCCAGCGGATTGTCGGTTGCAGGACCGTCCGGCCTGTCATTGCTGGGTCAGGGCCCTGTGAATCTCAGTAACGAACAGCGTCGCCAATCTGTTTTATGTGGTTAATGCAAACTGCATCCAGCAGTCTTACCTCCTCGTCCTCCCAGTCACAGCCACAAATGTCGTCATCATCAGCATCCATCCAACATGAAGCGAAGGCAGCCCAAATGTCAACTCGTGTACCCACCACTGTGGATAATCGATTTTCTGAAGACCTCTTTGATGACAAATGCGGTTGGGGTCAGAAGGCATGTTAAAAGATCAAGAGGCCAAAGAGGATGATTTTCTCTGCTCTGACACCCAGTTACTGATGCCATCAGAGGAGGAGAAGGAAGCCGGTCAATCGGCAAAAATCCCGGGCGGTCGGCAATGCCTTGCAGTCCCTCTTGCTTGTAGCCCGCAGCTCCTGGATGCAGAATGTCAGGACGACGAAGTCACCTGTGTTGATGATGATGATGACGACATTGCGGATCCAACGTGGTCTTTTCAGCAGAATTTGCTTGTGAGCGCTTCATCACTGGATGAGGAGGAAGACGATGGGGTAGTGTCAGTACGGGTCCCGCCTCAAAAAGGGAGAGGGCGGTCTCAGAAGTCCGCTGATATGATTACGCCAGCCACAGTCAGCAGAAACCCCGCTCCTCGCTTATCGCCGTCAAAAAGGTCCAGGACCTCTCAAGCCTGGGCCTTCTTTGAGCAAGCCTCTGATTCACCCAGCGATGTCATATGCCGCCTTTGCCGTAAACGCATAAGTAGAGGCAAGAATCTTAGGTGTTTAACCACCACCAACATGTCTAGTCACATGCAGCGAATGCATGAGTTGAAATGGAGGCCATACTTGGCCAAAAAAGGCCAGACCGACGCCAGGCTTCCAACCACAGTCACACCCTCTGTCTCCGCCTCCTCCTCCTCCGCCACCACCAAGCGTTCCTCAGCTGCCCATATCTCTCAGAGTCATGATCAGGGATCAGCCTCCGCTTCAGCCTCCACCGTCGCCTGAATACCACCAGCACCACCAGAGACCCTTCCTACCCCTTCTCTCCCCGCCAGTTTGACGAACTGCACGCCGTACAGCGGCCAGTCTAGCAGCCAGCCTTCTGTATTCCAGGTTTGGGAGCAGATGAAACACTTTAACCCAAACCATCCCAAAGCCAAAAGCCTTAATGTCGGCATTGCCAGGCTTTTGGCCTTGGAAATGTTGCCTTCCCGTCTGGTGGACACAGATGGGTTCCGCCACGTCATGGCCCTTGCCTGCCCCCAATATCAGATGCCGAGCAGGCATTTCTTTGCCAGAAAAGCCGTCCCTGCCCTGGCCAGCCACGTGTCATCTAAAATTTCAAGCGCGTTGTCTGCATCTGTGTCCGGAAAAGTCCATCTGACCACCAACACATGGACTAGTAAGCACGGCCAAGGCCGCTATATCTCTGTGACAGCTCACTGGGTGAGCTGGGTGGATGTCTCTGGGGGTGATGGTGGCTCTCATGCTCGGTGCACGCTCTTCAAAACCACAGGGATGGCGCAGGGCTCTTTCCTCCAAGGTCCTCTGGTGGCATCACGTGCCAGAGAAACCAGGCCGTGTTGAAATTTATCTGTCTTGGAGACCGTCCACACACAGGTCAGGAGCTGTGGACGGCTCTCCGCAACGAGACCGAGCGCTGGCTGGGTGCCAAGAACCATGTGCCAGGCAAGGTGGTGTGCGATAAAGGGCGAAAAATGCTGGCCGCCCGTAAGATCGGTAGGCTGGAGCACATCCCTTGCCTGGCACATGTCATGAACCTCGTCGTCCAGAAATTTCTAAAGCGCTACCCGGGTCTGGACTGCCTGCTGAAGAAGGCTCGAGGTCTGAGTTCGCACTTCCGCGATTCGCACCCTGCTCGTCCCCGCCTGGCTGCATGCAGCGTCAGCTCGGCCTCCCCGTCAACCGTCTCATTGTTGACGTGTCAACACGCTGGAATTCAACCCTCCACATGTTCCAGCGATTGTGGGAGCAGCGCAATGCCATTACGCAGTACGAAGTGACACATGGCCTGACAAGCAGCGGTGCGGACCTCGGGGTGTTGAGCCACCGAGAGTGAAGGCAGGGGAAAGAGCTCTGCACCATCCTTGCCAGTTTTGAAGAAGCCACCAAAATGGTCAGTGCGGACAATGCCCTTGTCAGCATGACCATTGTGGTGATCTTAGTTCTGGAACGATCGTTGGACACTCTGAAACATCAGGTCCCGCCAGCGATGGAGGAGGAGACGGACACAGTTGCGGACACGGAGCCTTTCGCTCCGTCGAATCCACAAGGCCCGACAGTTTCTCAATTTTATCGGTCTTCATTTGGCAGTGGTTCAGGGTCCAGGGCTAGTGCAAGGTGGCGCCTCAGCTCTCAGGGTGCATCATCTGAGGCAAGTCAGGGCTGTGTTGAAGCTGTGCCGGAGGAAGCGGAGGAGGAGGAGGTATTCCTAGACACCGACGTTACCGACGTCCCTGCCTTGGAAAGAGGTTGGCGCGAATTTGAGGCGGAGGAGGAAGATGAGGAAGATGAGTTTGCTAGTGCCCCTCGACCCAGAGGCTTGGGAAATCAAGGCTCCATCTCCCACATGAGTTCTTGGATGCTCCATTTCCTCCAACATGATCCTCGCATTAAGGCCGTCAAAATGAACAACAGTTACTGGGTGGCCACCCTCCTGGATCCCCGGTACAAAACAAAACTCAGCACTTTCCTTCCACCCACCCAAATAGAGAGTAAAATGCAGGAAATGGAGACCTTGCTGATTGATCAGCTGGAGACATCTGTTGCGTCTGCTTCACGTTCCTCAAATGTCACGGTGGAACAACATCAGCGACGTGACAGCAGTAGAGTGCCAAGTAGCTGTAGCGGCAGCAGCAGCAGCAGGCAAGGTGGCAGAAGCCTAATGGGTGACCTCTGTCAATCTTTATTTACCACCTCACCAACGCATGCAATGCAGGGCACACATACAACACACAGAGACCAGCTTAAGATCATGGTGCACGACTATCTGCGTCTCAACACTGATGTTTTTGTATGTGTTCCGGACCCAATAGACTTCTGGGTATCCAAAATGGACGAATGGCCCGAGCTCGCTCGCCATGCCATAGAGGTGTTGTCCTGCCCAGCAGCCAGCGTCATATCTGAGCGGACCTTCAGCACAGCTGGAGGAGTCATTACAGACAAACACATCCAGCTTTCCACAGATAATGTGGATCGTTTGACTTTCATCAAGATTAATCAGGCATGGATCTCAGGCATGGATTGTGGCCCCAATTGCCAAGGTCACCAATTAGTTGCCGGTCTACTTCACATTCCTCTTCAAACAGAAATGGTCCTTTGAAAACTTTTTTTTTTAAATGATCATTTCTTACTGCAATTTTTATTCTCAGTTCCCAACAGTTCATTTTGCTGGTTTTGCTGTGAGGAGACTGTAAAAGACAGCAAGGTTTCATGACAACAGCGTATTCTATTTACTCACTTTATCTTTAGAAGTTTTCGCATTGTCAATGGTTTTGAGGTCATGTTGCTGTGAGATACAGTTATAATTATGGTCCTTTGGAACAGAAATGTGGCTTTTAAGTGGCATTTCTCCCTCACAATTTTTAACAGTGGCTGAGAAGTCATATTTATAATTTTTTTGGGTCATGTTTGCTGTGAGATACAACAATAATCATGGGTCCTTTGGAACAGAAATGTGGCTTTTAAGTGGCATTTCTCCCTCACAATTTTTAACAGTGGCTGAGAAGTCATATTTATAATTTTTTGGGGTCATGTTGCTGTGAGATACAACAATAATCATGGTCCTTTGGAACAGAAATGTGGCTTTTAAGTGGCATTTCTCCCTCACAATTTTTAACAGTGGCTGAGAAGTAATTTTTATAATTTTTTGGGTCATGCTGCTTTGAAATGCAGCAATACTACAGGTCCTATTATAAAAAAATGTTGTTTCTAACAGACATTTGTTCTTCACAATTGTCAAAAGTGGCTCAAGGGTCATGTTTTGAATTTTTGGGGGCATTTTGCTGTGACATGCAGCTATAATACAGGTCCTATTATAAGAAAATGTTGTTTCTAACAGACATTTGTTCTTCACAATTGTCAAGAGTGGCTCAAGGGTGATGGTGCTGTCAGAAACAGGAATAGGTAGGACACTGTTAATGGACACATATTGCACTTTGAATTGTTTTTGCAATATATTAAACATAGCTAGCAATCCCTGTATTGACACAACCCATTTAATAAAATTAAAAAGAAACAAAGACATGGTGGGATTCCATCCTATTTTAAAAATGTGTTTTCTAGAATCAAACTACTAAAAACTTGCATGTACAAAATAGCTGGTAAAAAAAATTCCTCTGAATTGTACAAGGGAGGTACAGGAAGACTTGACCAGATGTAGGTTATTCAGAGGACATGGAGTATGGAGCACGAACAGAGAACAAAGAACAGAGACAATTTCCTCCAGCACGTTGAGTAAAATGAGAAAAAGAATGCCAAGAAAAAGGGCACCTGGGTTGAACAGGAGCGTGAACCATCAGTATTTCCAAGTGAAGCTCAATTGGTCCACACTCATACGGAGGGGCAAGCGCTACCCAGGTCTTGACTGTGTTCTGAGGAAGGCTGGAGGTCTACTCACACTTCCGCACTCTGCTTCAGCACGACTGTTTTCGTTGCTGCGTCATAAGGACATTTTTACCGTGTTAATAGATGTCGGACGCCAGCCTGGGCTCTCACCGCACCCACTGTAACTCCGGCCCTGGCAGCTGAACCTGAGTGTTAATAGATGACAGACGCTAGCCTGGGCTCTCACCGCACCCACTGTAAGTCTGGCCCTGGCAGCTGGACCTCCGTGTTAATAGATGACAGACGCTAGCCTGGGCTCTCACCGCACCCACTGTAAGTCTGGCCCTGGCAGCTGGACCTCCGTGTTAACAGATGGCTGATGGCAGCACTGGCTCTCACCATTAGGGGCAATCAGGAGAGCTTCAAATTTCTCTAAAAAATCAGATATTGAAAAAGTTGATTTCTGTGAGGTTAAGTAGTGTAAAAAAGGGTCCCAGGGCTGGACACAAATTGCAATATTTGAGGCTTAAAATTTACTGGGGCTGGAGTCACTATGGGGTCGCATCATTTGATCTCCAGGGGAGTCTGTCCCTAATCACTGAAGAAGGATTTGGAGGAAAAATGAAACCATTGAATTGATTGGCTGAATCACTCTCAGAAGCCAGGAGGGCAAATGTCTTCTCAACTAAGAAGTGTTTTGGGGATGATTAGGACATTTTTATTACTTATGGGTTTGTGGGACGAATTAACACATCTACACGTGTAAAAAATACCTTTAAAAACTGCAGGGAGGGGTGTATGTTGTATGTTATCACACTTGAAAAAAAAGCAAAATGATAATAATGTAAAACTATAAATAAAACTTCCCTAAATAAATTCTGTAAACAAATGTCAGTTACCAAAAAATATACTAAATGACAGTCACTGTACAAAATAGCATAGTGCCACTTTGTGATCTGTGGGTCAAACAGGTTTAGGGGTCATGCTGTGGTACAGGACAGGTATAGTCAATGTCCAGTGAAACTAAAATGGTGGTTGAAAGACTCCTTTTTCCGGCACTTTTTAATCTGGGATCATGCAGTTTGGGGCTCATGCTATGGCCCAGGACCTGTATAGTCTATGTCCAGTGAAACTAAAATGGTGGTTGAAAGACTCCTTTTTCCGGCACTTTTTAAATGTGAGAATGATGCAGGTTTGGGGCTCATGCTGTGGCCCAGGACAGGGATAGTCAATGTCCAGTGAAACTAAAATGGTGGTTGAAAGACTCCTATTTCCGGCACTTTTTAATCTGTGGGTCAGACAGGTTTAATGGTCATTCTGCGGTACAGGACAGATATAATCAATGTCCAGTTCAACTAAAATGGTGGTTGAAAGACTCCTTTTTCCGGCACTTTTTAATCTGGGGGTCATGCAGGTTTGGGGCTCATGCTGTGGCCCAGGACAGGGATAGTCTATGTTCAGTGAAACTAAAATGGTGGTTGAAAGACTCCTTTTTGCGGCACTTTTTAATCTGGGGGGTCAGACAGGTTTGGGGTTCATGCTGTGGCCCAGGACAGGTATAGTCAATGTCCAGTTTAACTAAAATGGTGGTTGAAAGACTCCTTTTCCCAGCACTTTTTAATCTGTGGGTCAGACAGGTTTAATGGTCATACTGCGGTACAGGACAGATATAGTTAATGTCCAGTTCAACTAAAATGGTGGTTGAAAGACTCCTTTTTCTGGCACTTTTTAATCTGGGGTCATGCAGGTTTGGGGCTCATGCTGCGTTCCAGGACAGGGATATTCAATGTCCAGTTCAAGTAAAATGATGGTTCAAATCATACTGCCTTCTGGCACTTTTTAATTTGTGGGTCATGCAGGTTTAAGGGTCATGCTGTGGTGCAAGACAGGGATAGTGAATGGTCTGTGATTTTTTTTCTGTGGCTTTTATAACCTAAGTGTGTTGCCTAAGATGTAGCACGTATCCATTTGACTGTTGTGGATGTTAATTCCAGCTTCTCCAGCCCTGTTTGGGTGTAAGAATGAAGGTGTTGTTCCTCTCCCATAGAATATAATGGTCCTCGGCGGTAATCTATTATCGTCTATCGGATATCTTATTGATAATTGCTGATATCGACTATCGACCCGATGACGATAGTCAATGTAATCGCTCATCACTAGTGATTTTATTTTGGTATTTTTAGAAGGTTTGAGCTCTTTTACATATAATGTTTTACAGCTAATAAAAACAATTTTTTTGATTCATACTCCATGCCTCACCGAGCTGAGAGCTGATATTTATTTCTTTAGCGATCTTATATATTTTCTCTTTGATTTTAAATGATCAACTTTTTCAATACATTTAATCGCTTTTAGACAGCTTTGATTTTTCTCTTTATTCCTTCATTCATTTGAAAGACAACTCTTTTTGCTATTCACTAACATGTTTAATGATTTCTCGATGTTTTCCAGCCTGTCTCGGATCGGAATACATGTTAGGCACAGTCCTTCTGCGCCTAAGTCCCGCACTGCACCTCTCACACTGGCGAGGCGCAGGGAACTTTTCACTGCATGTTTGAGCGCACTTCCTCGGGCGGCGAATCTTAGGTGCAGTCCCGCACTGCGCCTAAGTCCCGCACTGCGCCTCACACTGGCAAATCATCTGGAAGCTAACAAGTAGCAGCCAGTAGGTAAATGAAGCAATCAAACTGACAATGTCAATGAGACACATAAGTAAATTACAGTGAACAATTAAGCATGGGGAGATCCTCAAAACCTGTGCTCCCTTTATAAGATACCTAGTCCAAACGAGAAAGGTTTTAACTAAGAATAGCAAAAGAGGAGAAATAAAGAGCAGGAAAGTGACAAAGAGGGGGAAAGAAGGAGGAAAAAAAATATATAACTTATTTATAAATGTGAGAAATGTTATGGTGCTTATATCAATTTGGTCTGATCCTCCAGTATCCCAGGTGACGTGTTTGGCGAAAATAGAAAATGATCCGCAAACTGAAGGCGTGATAAAGCCCCCTTATCTTCGACACCAAGGGATAGAGCTCTCTCCACGATCACCTTTATCGGCCAGGGCTTTAAATTCTTGAGAGGCCTGATACAGAGTCCAGGGACTCCATGTAGACAAAAATTTCTTTACACTCTCTGGACTATGCGCTATTAATTCCTTCATGCTGTAGATAGAGGCATCTCTAACCATTCTGCCACCGAGGGAGAGGTTGTCTGCTTCCACCAGCTTGGGATTACCATTTTTGCTGCCTGGAGGGGATGCCTAACCAAGGCATCTCCTCCAGGCCCCACATGTAAAAATTTTCTAGGCCCCACATGTAAAATGGGACACATATAATAGTGTGGCTTCTGGGGTGTTTGGGATGATAGCCCCTGTGCAATCAGAAATAACTTGGAGAACTATTTTCCAGAAGGCTTGCAAAACCTTGCAACCCCACCAGACATGAGTCATAGTTCTGACTTTTTTATTACATCTTAAGCAGGTGTCAGGGACATTAAAACTGACGGACTATACCAGCATAATAAGATCTTGTAACTTGTCTCCTGAGCCTTACAAGCAATGATGGCTTTATATGTGAGGATGAAGCTTTTTCTCCATTGATCGGCTGTGAACGACATCTGAAGTTTTTTTTACCCAAGCTACACAACAGGATACACAATGTCTCAAATGGGGACAGAGCCCTTCCAAAATTTATTTTCTTGATAGAATTAAAAGATTGTTGGAGCTGAATATATTCATAGTGGTTACTAGATGTAGGGGGACTGTCTTTCAGAAGATCCGCCAATGGTCATAAGTCACCCTAATTGTGGATATGGGTTGCCAGTAAAGGAGATGTTTTGGATCTGCCCAAGAAGAAGTTACATGACTTCCACCCTGGAAATAAGTGGTTATCCGTAATTGGAAATAATGGTCCCTTAACATCCAACAATATCTCAGAGGATCTGGGTTTCTGGATCACCACCAAGGTATGGGTCACAGTAAATTATAACACTCTTGGGTCTAAAAATGTGAGTCTAAGACCCATGGAAGAGATGTTAGAGAAAGTGGGTACAACTCTTGCACGATATAAACCAAAAAATTAACTTGTGGGCTATGATTCACATCCAATAATCTAATGTAGGTAGCCGCTAAATAATAAAGTGAGCAGTCAGGTAGCCCTACCCCACCTGCAGATTTGGGTCAGGACAGGAGTTCTCCATGAATTCTTGGGCGACGAGTGTTCCATATAAATAAAACATTGCTGGACTTTAATCTGGAATGATTCTGGTATGGGAATTAGGATTGTTTGAAGCAAGTAAAGCAGCTTCGGGAGGATGGACATCTTTGGAATGTTCATCTTGCTGAACCAGGAGGTCCTTTTGACAGCCGTTTAACAGCAAATAAATCTTTGTGAGCAAAGGAGTAAAATTGGCTTCGAACAGTTGAGAGAGATAAGCAGGAATTTGAATTCCCAAATAGGAAATACTTTGGTAGGCCAAGAGAAAGGAAAATTACTATTGAGACAGACTACAACTTCAGGGTCCAGTGAGATATTAAGGCCATTGGATTTCGAATAATTGATTTTATAATTAGACCATTTGCTGAAACACACCAATTCGGACATCAAGGAGGAAAGTGAAATATGTGATTCCCGTAGATAAACTAAGAGATTGTCCACAAATGCTGAGCATTTAAATTTGCATTCCCCTATGTTGATTCCCTTAATATCCAATTAAATATAATGGACTATAGAAAATGCTCCATGATCAGCACATACAACAGCAGAAATAGTGGGCAGCCCCTTCTTGTGTCATTCTGAATGTCAAAGGCTTCCGAAAGAGATTATTATTATTATTATTTATTATAGTTCCAGGGCGCTGTACATTCCAGTTTCATACATAACATAGGTCAAACAAGTACAAAGGGGACAAATTAATAACTAACAGCTGGTACAGAAGGAGAGAAGTCCCTACCCGTGAGGGCTTACAATCTACAAGGAAGGTGGGAAGAGACAGAAGGTGAGGGGCAGACATGTTTGTGGAGGGTGAAGTGACAGCATGTTTATTGTTGGTTATAGGCAATCCTGAAGAGATATGTTTTTAGGTTGCTTTTGAGGCTGGTGAGAGTGGGGGAGAGTCTGAGGTGTTGAGGCAGTGAGTTCCAGAGTGTGGGGGAAGCAAGAGATCCATTTATCTTGACTGTAGCAGATGGATTTTGGCATTAAGCCATAATTTTAGTGGTGAAGAGTGGACCCAAGCCAATATGTTTTAAAGTAGCAGTGAGAGTTTCTCAGGAGATCCTGTCAAAGGCCTTTTCGGCATCCATGGACAGGATTATCAAGGGAATTTAATGTAAATGTTCATATTGGATTAAGTCCAAAGTCTTCAAGTTGTTATCCCGAGCCTCCCTACATGGCACAAAGCCTTCCTGATCTGGGTGCACTAAAGTGGGCAGATGTGTATTTAGGTGGTGAGCTAGGAGTTTCACGAAAATTTTTAAATCCACATTCAAAAGGGATATGGGTCTATAGCTCTTGCAGGCCTGGTGGTCATTGCCAGGTTTAGGTATAATTGTTATATGCATCCTGGAAGAATCAGGAGGGAAGGAAAAACTGAAGTCTCTATCCGACGGGTGTTGCAATCACCACCCATCACAAATCTGAAACTGCAGGAGGGCTTTTCTATCTATCTTTATAGCAGAGTAATCAGTTGAAAACGTCCTGTGGAGTTATCTACGGTAAGGTAGAGGATGAGGTTGAATTCCCCACAAAATTGGAGAGTGCCCCATCGTAGTGTGTAATGTGTTGAGAACCTCTAACAAGAAAGAGACCTGTCCCTGATTAGGTGCATAAACATTCACTATGGTAAATACATGCCCCTGAATGGATCAACTTAAAATCAAATATCTAGCTTCCTCATCTGCAATACAGTTCACCACCTGGTGCAGTAAGGATTTGCGTATGGCACTTGCAACCCCTCTACTTTCAGAAAGTGGATAATTGGCAAAATGCCAATGTGGATAATACTTATTTTTTAATTGGGAGAGCTCAGTCAGATTTAAAATGATTTTATTGAAGACAAACTGTCTGTGTTTTCTGGCAATGAAAATTAATATTTGCGAATGTTTCATTGGTCAATGAGGCCTTTGGCGTTAAAAGACACTATATTAAGATCTCCCATTTAAAACAAAGAGGTTAAGCCGTGAAATGTTCCAACCCCAAGACCTGATGGACCAGAAGAAGTGAAAAAAGGAGGGAGATGGGGAGGAAAAGAACAGGAGGGGTAAAAGAAAAGGCAGGAAAAAGACACCTGTAGAAGATACTAAAGCAACATCCTATAAACCAGGGAGGCCACAAAGCCAAAAATCAGCACTGGGGC
Organism: Phyllomedusa bahiana; assembly: GCA_025379985.1. Classification (NCBI taxonomy): domain Eukaryota; kingdom Metazoa; phylum Chordata; class Amphibia; order Anura; family Hylidae; genus Phyllomedusa; species Phyllomedusa bahiana. The sequence goes on along the minus strand of JAODAL010011254.1, from coordinate 50,861 downwards.
ACTCCTGGACCTAATGGGATAACATAGAAGACAGGCATGTTTCAGAACAGCTCCTAAAGTTTAACTGATACAAATATATGACTCTAAATATCCGACATGAAAAATTAATAAAGTTAATAATCTTTGATAACATGGGCACTACAAATGACCTGAGAAGTATACAGTGACATTACTCAGGTAGGGTCACGTTCAGAGGGGCACTACTAGTGACCAAGTATGTTTTTCTCCAGGGAGGACCTTTCACTCGAGACATTCTGGGCGGAAGTCCTATTGAACTGTGCCACTGGTCTCTTGTTTGAGCAGTAGCACTGGGTTTCCTGGGTGGAATGAAGGATATTGAAGGCCAATCTGAGAGATATATCAGTGATCTGAAAATCACTTAAGAACATGGGGATGTCCTCTGGGGTACGCAAGATATGCGTACGGTCAGTGCAGCATACAATAAGAGCAAATGGAAATCCCCATCTATATGTTATATTCCTCTCTCTGAGTACACCAAGAATAGTTTTTAGCATGGCTCTTTGTGCCAGGGTGTGGCAAGATTTATCTGGGTAAATCTGCAGAGTATGGCCTTTATATGAAAGGGGAAGACCTTTGCTGAGCCTTTGAAGAATTTCTTCTTTCATATCAAAGAAATGCACTTGACAGATCACTTCCGTAGGGTGTATGGAGTCCTTATGGATAGGATGAAGGGCTCTGTGTACTCTGGGCAATTCAATGTAGGTGTTCAGGGGATGCTCCAGTATCTTTTTGAAGATGCTAGATACAGTTGATTATAGATCCGAGGAGGCCACTGTCCCTGGGAGACCGCAAATTCAGAGATTATTCCTACACCCCCTATTTTCCATGTCATCAAGGTGTTGTTGCAGGTAGATAGTGAGAAGAGTGATGTTGCACCACTTCTTGTAGTGCAGATAAAGAGGGGGTAGATGATTTTTGAGCTGGTTGTAAGGTGTCAAACCCGACGGATATTGATAAGAGATCTGTACGAAGTTTGGCATATTCCTTCCTACATTCATCTAGCCCTCTTCCCTCTTATTGTGACCCCTGGCCGCATTTTGTGGACTTGATATTAATGGGGTGTCACCCCCTACATTGAGTCATGAGACTCATGAGGTCTATTAACAGATCATCCCCAGGTGCAGTGACTGGAGCAGAGGTGGGACTTACTGACTCCAGGGCAGATCTGGGTATAGTGTCCTGGGCTATTCTTACAGTCACTGATTTATCAGCCTTCTTATTAGACTGGGAAGGAAAGGGAGTGCGAGCCTGGTGAGCCTGCTCAGTGCTCTGCTCCCACAACCCAGTATCTGCTGTGGCACTGATAACCCTGGGGAGCTGGAGGAAGCTGCAATCTTTGCAACTTCCTCTGTGATGTATGGTCTCCTCTATGCAAGATTAGTCTCAGAAGACTGGGCCATGCTTGCTTCTCCCATCTGGGCAAGTGGGGACATAATGTCTACCTCGGGCACATCGGAGTCTCCGGTGGTGAGAAGGATGATGCTATGGCAGAGCTCAGTGAAAGAATTATCTGTTGTCTCCTGGTGTGCAGTCCTTGCGGTGTCTGCAGTGTTGGGCCCTCATTCAGAGCAGCAGAGGGATTAGAAGTAACTTGAGAGGTGGTAGAGGCTCCTGTTTCTCCTGGATGACAGCCAGAGTTAGTATCATGTAGATCTGACTGTAAAGTCTTGTGTTGGTTCACCAACATGGGTCGGGTGGCCATATTGTGAGGTGCCACTGCTGTCTGTGTCATCTCGGGGCATTAAAGCAGAGAAGCGGACAAAATATTGCTCTATATCCTCCTGAGAGGGGGCAGGGCTGGATAAGGGATCTTTCTTCCTCTTTTTGTGCAATTTGCCAATGTCAGAAAGCCGATGGAGCCAGATTGCAAACAGATTGAAGCCTCTCAGGTCAAACGTTCTTTTGTCCTGGGTAACAGCCACACCTAGTCAGCTGACTAGATGACCTATATAGGCCAGGCAAACTTTGGCCTGGAACATGGAGAGAAGCCACATACCCAACACTTTGACTGTTCCCTTTAAGAGCCGCCCCTATACTAGCTGTTAAACATGTGCTAACTACATATCGCAGCTGACACAAGAAAACCAATGGCTCCTACCTCACCAAGGCCAGTATCTTGGTGGCATGACACCGCCACCAGCTGCCACCTTATTTTATATATATATATATATATATATATATATATATATATATATATAGTAACACTTTGCTAGCATCCGGGCGCACTCCTGGGCAGTGCGGGGGGTTTTAGCTCACGGAATCGCCGCTTTTGTAAGCGAATGGCACTCCGACACCGGCTTCAGTTTAACTTGGCTTCAGCCTGTTTTATTCAGGCATAAGAACATACAATAACCAAAAACATAAACCAAAATCCTCAGGCCGTCAGGCCACTGACTACACACAGTGACAGACCCTGACTATCAGTAGTCTGGACCTAGCATCCAGACTCCCACAAAACTCCTTTACCAGTCTCCACTGGTTTTCCCGGCTTCTCTCAAGCCTCTGGGGGCAAGAGCTTCCCTCCAGCTCTGCTGCTCCAACTTCCAGGTAGCAGGCCACGCCCCCCCGATCACCTGGAAAGACAGGCTTTTTATAGCCATCCCGAGACTGGCCCAAAACCCGACATGGAACCTGGAGACCTGGGACGCGGGAACAGCCACCCACCCATCTGCAGCTGTTCCAGGGAAGCCAACCCATAACGGCTGGATATCAGCCATGCTATATACAGCTGTCAGCAACCTAGTCTTACTTGAGAGACTTCAGACTTAAAGGGAATGTATCCCCCAACAAGCAACAGCAGGCAGGCAAAGATTCCAAAAACCTAGGTACATGCAGATTTGCCAAATATAATATAGATGGAATTATAGTTGTAGCTAAAACCCCTCACCTTTTTTATTTTATAATATCTTGGTGATTAAGGTTCTGGGTTTGGTAATATGATACTAATCTGCTATTCTTAAGGACCTTTCAGTTTAATTGAACGAATCCATCTCTTTGTAAATACTTTTTGTTCAAGTTAACAGGAGTGGACATTTTTAGACAAGTAAATTTCATGGAGGATTGGATGTATTTTCAACTGTAAAATTCCAATCATCCATGAAATTAAAAAGAAAAAAGTTACTTATGAGAAAAGTTTGGCAATTACATTATTTATATTTAGCTACCTGCTAATAGATTCGCTTACATAAAAGCTAGAAATATGTCTGATTCATACTAAATTAACATATAATTAAATACCAAACAAATCAAAAACACCATTAGTAGACAATGAAAACATCATATTAAAGAATGAGGATTTAAAAAATATGAAAATCTGTGAATCTGTTTCCAGCTGCTATTGACATAATATTCTCAACAGATGTCAGTTACAACCCTTCCAATCCATACAGACAAAGAAATAAAACCATATACTGTATATACTCGAGTATAAGCCGACCCCAGTATAAGCCGAGGCACCTACTTTTGCGCCAAAAAACGGGAAAACTTATTGACTCGAGTATAAGCCTAGGGTAGAAAATGCAGCGGCTACTGGTAAATTTTAAAAATAAAAATGGATACCAATAAAATTACATAGGCAGTTTAATGTCCCCCATAGGCAATTATAGGTGGATATATGGCCCTATATGCAGGTATAAGCAGGTATATGGCCCTATAGGCATGTAATAGGCAGTTATATGTCCCCCATAAGCAGATTATAGGCAGGTATTTGGCCCCATACGCAGGTAATAGGCAGGTATATGGCCCCATAGACAGGTAATAGGCAGGTATATGGCCCCATAGGCAGGTATAGGCAGGCTGTAGGCAGGTATAGGGCCAGCTGTAGGCAGGTATATGGCAGGTATAGGGCCGGCTGTAGGCAGGTATAGGGCAGGCTGTAGGCAGGCATAGGGCCAGCTGTAGGCAGGTATAGGGCAGGTATAGGGCCGGCTGTAGGCAGGTATAGGGCAGGATGTAGGGCAGGTATAGGCATCTGTAGGCAGGGATAGGGCAAGCTGTATGCAGGTTTAGGGCTGGCTGTAGGCAGGTATAGGGCAGGTATAGGGCGAGCTGTAGGCAGGTATAGGGCAGGCTGTAGGCAGGTATAGGGCCAGCTGTAGGCAGGTATAGGGTAGGTATAGGGCCGGCTGTAGGCAGGTATAGGGCAGGTATAGGGCTGGCTGTAGGCAGGTATAGGGCCAGCTGTAGGGCCGGCTGTAGGCAGATATAGGGCAGGTATGGGCAGCTGAAGGCAGGCATAGGCAGTTTTAAAAAATCAAAAACAATTACGGTAATTACCTGGCTCCCCGCTGCTTCGTCTCCCTCGCCGCTCCGCCTCCTCGCTGCTCCGGCCTCCCGCGCAATTCCTGCATCTTCTCGGCACAGGCGGGTGACGTCATCAGGCCGCGCACGCAGCGTGATGACACACGCTGCCTGTGCTGGAAACTGCGGGTGGCCGCATAAGCCCGGAGACCACTGCGGGGCACGGAGCGCTCGCTCTGTGCCCCGCAGTGGTATCCCTTCACCTATATGCGCTCCGGAGGAGTCGCATGTAGGTGAAGGGATCGCGGACAGTGCCCGGGCCAGCGCAGCGCCCGGACACTGTGCGCTGTACTCAGCCTTCAGTTATATGTGCTCCCTGAGGAGCCGCATATAACTGAAGCGTCCCTGTCGACGCCCGGGCCATCGCAGCGCCCGAGCGCCGACAGTGACTCGAGTATAAGCCGAGGTAGAGTTTTTCAGCTCATTTTTTGGGCTGAAAAACTCGGTTTATACTCGAGTATATCCGGTATGTCCATAAATTCTGTGTAATTAGGAGAAATGACACAGAGAAAAAGTATTGAACATGCTTACTAAAATGTATTTAATACTTGGTACAAAAGCCTTTGTTGTTGGTGACAGCTTCAAGATGCCTCCTGTATGGAGAATCTAGTCAAATCCATTGCTCAGGTGGGATTTTGTTCCATTCATGCACACAAACACTCTTCAAAGGTTTAATGGGCTCCTTCTATGAATTCTGAGCTTTAGTTCCTTTCATATATTTTCTATTGGATTTGCGTCAGGTGATTGGCTGGGCCATTCTAGCACCTTTATTTTCTTTCTCTGAAACTATTTGACAGTTTCCTTGGCTGTGTGTTTGTGATCACTGTCTTGCTGAAACGTCCACCCTTGCTTCATCTTCAACATCTTGGTAGGTGACAGTAGGTTTTTATCAGGAATGTCTTGGTACATTGGTCCATTCATCCTTCCTTCAATTGCCATTTCTGTATGCTGAAAAAAGCCCCACATAGTGATGTTTCCACCTCCAAACTTCACTGTTGATTTGGTGTTTTAGGGTGATATGCTGTGTCTTTTGGCTGAGAAACATGGTGTGTATTATGCCATTCAGAGTTCAAATTTGGTCTCATCTGGACAGACTACATTTTCCAAGTATTTTAAATGCTTGTCTAAATGTTGTTGAGCAAACTTTAAATGCACTTGAACATGCTATTTGTTTGCATCCATTTTCGAGTCTTTGGGGTGGGATGTGCCATGGATTGGACCTCAGTACATGTCTGCTTTCAGTTCCGGCTTCCCCATTCAGGGACTCACACGTCCCTGCTCTGCCATGTGTCTGGCCAGCCCTCGTGTCAGCTTCCTTTTCCTCCTACTCCCTCTGTCCGCAGTTCTGCTTCTGATCACTAGGGGCACACAAGCATTGTTCCCTTTGAGTTAAAAGGCCAGTGAGCACTGTTAAAGGGGTTTTGCCACAGTCTCATTTTATACCTCCTGTATCCAGCTCTTCAGCTCTGTTTGCTCAGACGGGTTCGTGTGTGATTTGTTTGAATTGCATATCATGTGACCCAGCAAGATGACATCACCATGCCTTACCTCTCTGTAGTCAAAGAAAGGTCTGTTTATGTAAAGCATTTTGAGTAGCTGAGAGGTAAAGTTTTTGCCTCCAGGCACAAGGGTCCTAGGTTCATATCCCTGCAGGAACCAAACCTGTGTTGTTTTTTTCTCTTTATCAATGCACGTACGTCATTGGGGTTTCTTTTTTATTTATTTCCACTGTTTTACTAATTACTAAGGAGTACAGAGGACGGGAGTAGAATGACAACACCTGGGGGTTTGAACACTCAGTAGCTGCCTGAGAGGAGAGGTGATGTCTGAGCATGTCTGACCAGGACTGAGGAGCTCTCAGCCCTGGTCTTTTCCACTGGTGATGAGCTGTAAACAGTGGTTCACTAAAGGAGCAGCTAAAACAAAAATGGAGCAAAATTTTTAATAATAATGAATGGTGAAAATGTTTGTTTTTTCATTTGCAAGCTTCACACATCAATTTTACTTCGTGGCAAAGCCCCTTTAAGGATGGAAAAAGTTAATACAAATTCAGGTTTATGACAACCTGTAAATATTTCAAGTTAACCTTTGATTTCTTTATCTGCTAAGTTGCAAGTTTCAGTGTATACTGATATTAATGACTCAGGCAATTAAGTATTGATTTTCCCGGCAATTAAGTATTGATTTTAATGGTATTACCAGGTGCGGATATCGCCTGCATGACAATAGTTATAAGACTTTGTACCAATTAACATGTGATATTAATAAAAATATTTGTGCAATGCTTATGTAAGATAGAGAAACATACTCAACTATGAGTATAAATATAGGGTGGTTTGATCAATAAAATGTGCCTCTGGTCAGATTCATTGTGTCTCTGTGTTCAATGCATCCATTCACGGTCCAGGCTGTTTCCTTTAATTTGGCTACCATCCAATATACCTATTAGCACCATATTATTATTCCCTAGCCAAGGGCCATGGGCTATTTATGGAATCTCTTCCCAGCAAAGTTTGCCCAGTTATTGGTTTCCATCTTGTATGTTCTGCCATCTCTGCGCGTTTTCTCTTCTGCCTGATTGTCTGCCACTGACGTTCTGCCACATTCCTGACCTCCCATGTACGCTGCCTGCCCCGACCTTGTTGCTAGTGCTCGGATCACGTTCTTGCTTTGACCTCCTGTACTACTTTTCCAGTTCATTGGCTGTCACCACTAGGACCTACATCAAGGTTAGTGACCTGGAAGACCATCCAGTGGACTCCAGTGAAGACCATCTGAACTAAGTGCCATTGTGACAGTATAACTAGGCCGACCAACCAGCCACTTCCTGACACTGAAAGCTTCATGGCTCGACTCCCAGAAGCTCTGCTCTGACTCCAGTCTCTGTTCTGGTACCTATCGCGGTCTCAGCAATGACTAGCAACACCTCTATGCACCTACTGCTACCTACTTACTACAGCAAAGATCCCAAGGCTTGTAGAGAAATCATAAACCAGTGCATGATACATTTTGAGGTCCTGGCCCACCAGTTTGTCTTGGATCGAGCTAACGTGGTGTTTATTATCTAACTGCTCTCCAGCAAGGCTCTAGTTTAGGTCACCCCTCTGTGGGAACGAGGGGATCCTCTGACAACCAGTTTAACAGACTTCCTGGCTTCTTTTGCAAGGTTTTTAATTAACCAGGTTGCACCTCTTCAGCTCCTTTGGCTCCAGGGTGAGTCGTCTGTGAGACCGTATGCTGTACAGTTTCGGTCCCTATCATCTGAGTTGGCATGGAACAATGAGATAGCAACCTTCTGGGAAGGACTGATCTGTCACATCAAGGATGAGCTTGCTGCCCATGACTTGTCCACAAGCCTGAGTGACCTCATCACTCTGGCCACTGGCATAGATGTTTGCTTTGCCGAATGACAACAGGAGATTCGTCAGCTGCTGGAGACCTCCCAACCATTTAGAGTTCTCCACCTGACACCGGTCTTCCAGTGTCCTCTTCAACCTGTGTCCTCAGGATTGGACTGGCCCACAGGGGAATAGGGTAAGCCTCCAGTGGGCCCTTTATCATGGCAAATGCATATATATGCTTAGAAGAGGCAGAAAGGCAGAAAGAAAGAGGCAAAAGCAAGAGACAGAGTGTAGGGGGCAAATATAGTCATTTACAGTAGCTGTAGGAAGAGCCTCTAAAATAATTTCCACTGGTGGGCCCATAAACAGCTCAGCTTGTGGGCCCCTTGTATCAACTTCACCTGTGGGCCCTAGTCACCCCAGTCTGACACTCCGTGTCCTCCACTTCCCGGGAAGAAGTCGATAGAGCCCATTGTCACAAGAGGAAAACGTCTGTAGGCTAAATTTATCCTGTGCCTCTGCTGTGGTGCCAATGAACACTTGCTAAGGGATTTTCCAATCTGTCTGGGAAATTCCAAAACCAAGACTTTGTGGGAAAGGTGATCCTGAGCAAGGAAAACCCCCACTCTCCACACCCTGACCCTCCCGGAAAATTTTAATCCCCTCCCAGCTCCGGGTCGTCGGGTTGCCCCCCTTCATGGATTCAGGCTCAGTAGGCAGTTTTATCAATCCCACACTAGTTACCAAGTACCACCTGCCTACGGTCCACTTGGCCCGTCCCTTTTTCTCTTCGCGATTTGGGGGGTTTTCTTTTATGTCCCCATTCGGAATTGCAGCACCCTTTTACTAGGGTTTTTTTGGGATTCTGCATCAAGAATGGATCTCCGTCCTCATTCTATCATGCTCCTTCCCCCACTTGGGACTTCCTGGTTTTAAAGACAAGGCCCAAAGCACAGAGGGGAAAACGGGTGAAGTCACCCACTAGAGTGCTCAGTGCCATTCTTATTGCTTTTAAAAGCCCCTCATCCCCCCTCTTGTGGGTATCTGGGAATCTTTGGCCTTTTTTTGGCCGGGCTAACCCCGGGATTTCCCTGTCAAGACTTTGTGGATGTCTTCTGCAAAAAGCAGGCAGAGACACTTCCTCGAAAAACTTTTCATATGACTTTTCCAATAGGGGCTTCAGCGGGGTTTAACCCCGTTTCCTTTTGGGTGGGGTTTATTTTTTTGTCCTGGCGTAAGACTGAAGCCATATCGGTGTATATTAAGGAGAACCTCAAGAAGGGCTTTATCCTCAAATTGTCCTCACCCTCGGGTGAAAGGAAATTTTTTTATGCCCAAAAAAAAGGGAAAGGGGTCCTTGCACCCCTTTTAAAATTGACTTTTGGGGGTCTTAACAAGATCCCCTTAAAAATCGCTACCCACTGCCATTAATCTGGGAACTATTTGACAGGATCCAGGGCACCACAATCTTCTCCATACTCAATCTCTGGGGTGCCTACAATCTCATGGGGGAATGGAAGGGGGATAGAAGACCATTTTTAACACCTGGGATGGTCATTTTGAGTACCTGATTACCCTTTTTTGGTCTCGGGCAAAAAAATTTGGGCAGTTTTAAAGAATTTGTTTTCGGGGTTTACCGGGGTTTAAACATTTTGATCTATTCCCTTGATCTCAAATCCCATAATGCACATGTCGCTGGGTGCTTGCCCACCTGTGGAACAACAATCTCTACACCAAGTTGGAAATGTTTTTGAGTGTCCCAATTCGCCTTTCCCAATGGGAAGGGGGGACGGCATCCGGGGGGGTTTTGAAAGTAAAAAAACTTATTTTAAAATTCCTCCCAAAAAAAAACCAAAACATGCAACGTTTAAAACCAAATTAAAGTTTTTTGTCAAGCAACCCCCAGAATAGGTTAAATGTTGCATGTTGATAAATTTTTAGGGGAAAATAAAGTAAGTTTTTGATTTTTTTCAACCCATGGGAATGCCGTTTTCCTTTTAGGGAAATTTGCATTTTTTGGGGCCCAATGGTTTCGGGGGCCCTGGGGACACTGAATCCTTAAAATTCGAAGCATGTGGCTGGGAGCTCTGTGATTCTTTGGAACACCTTTGTTGGGATATTTGCCCAAAAAAATGTCCTAAAAAGGGAAAATTTGAAAGTTGATTGCTTGCAAACCCTGGCCCACCACATGGGCCTCGGTGCTATGCAATGTTTCATCAGATTTGCAACTTATTGCCCCCCAGTTTTTTTGCACTTTTCCCACCCCATATCCCAATCTTTTTCTCTTGCCAAAAAGGGCAGCTTTCATCATGGACTCCCAAAAGGGCAAAAAAACCCTTTTCACTGGGGTTTAAAAATTTGTTTTGCCTATTTGGACTTACCCAATCCCCCAAACCCTGAGAAGCCTTTTATTTGGGAAAATGAAAACCCTAGTCTAGGGGGGGCCAGGGGACGTTTCTCTTGCAAAAATCCATTAAAGGCAACAAATTTAAACCTCGTTCTTTTTCTAAAATTTTCTCCCCTGACGATAAAAAACTTTTTCCACCCGGGGAAAAGGAAACTTGACTTTTTAAAGGGCCCCTTGGAGAAATTTTTGGACACTTTCTCGAAGGCATTTTAACATCCGGTGACAATCAATAAAAAGAAAAAAAAAAATTATAAAAAAAAATAAAATATTTTATATATTTAAAAATTTCCTTAAATTCTTCTATATTTGAAAACCCGGATCAAGGGTTTGGAAACCCCCGTCATCCCCGGGCTGGTCTTTGTATTTTTCTCGTTTTAACTTCAATCTTCACTTCCAACCAGCTGTCAAAAACGTCAAGGCAGATGCACTTTCCCGAGCTTTGGATGCTGCTGATGCTGTTCCAGATCATAAACACCTAATTTCTCAGGATCGCTTCATCCTTGCAGCCCCAGTAAAGTTGTGTGATATTCCCCCGGCTAGGACATTTGTGCACCCTGCACTAAGAAAACACATTTTGTCCTGGGACCATGCCTCTCATGTTGCCAGTCACTCAGGTCACTCTGCCCGGAATAAGAGCTTGTGTCTGAGATCCACTGGATTCCTGTTGCCTCTACGGAAACCTGAATTTCCCCAGGAACCTATTGCCAGGGAAATTCTGACTGATTTTTTCCCCTTCCCCCGGACGATCTGGGTTGCCCGGGGACTGTTTCCCTCTAAAAAGGGCCCCCCTTTTTCCTACACATTTTTTTTCGGTTCGGGGGATGGGGAATCAATTGTTAAAAAAAGGGAAATAGTTTTCCCTCCCATTTTTTGGCTGCATTGTGCATTGGACCTGCCCTCTGCCTACCACCCTCAGTCTAACAACCGAGTGGAACAGGTCAAGCAGATTCTGGAGAACTATTTATGCCATTTATCTCATCATATGATGACAACTGGGTGTCTCTTCTTCCCTGGGCTGAGTTTTTTTAAAAATAAACAAATTTTAGGGGAATCCAAAGAAATTTTTTACTTTTAAAAATTAAGACCTTTACTAGTTTAAAATTTTTTGGCAAGTTGGGAAGATTTTTTAATTAATTTATACAATTTTAGCTGGTGTCAGGGGCTAGTGTTTAGCGAAAATTACGTTGGCCATCGACCCTCGGGCGATGGTCGATAGACGACCATCAAAAAACAAGATTTCGTGGTCGATGTAATTAGATCGATGACCATTTTAAAGTCTATGGGAGAGCAAAAAACACCCCTTTATTTTTCACCCCCAAAAATGGGGTGGAGGGAAACGGAATTAAATCCCAAAAAAGTCCAAATTTGGGTCCCTGCTACATCTTTTGGCCCAACCCCACTTAGGTTAAAAAGGCCCCGAAAAAAAAACACAGACCATTTACTATCCCTGTCTTTTGTACCACAAACATGGGCCCCTTTAAACCGGGATCAACCCCCCAAAAAATTTAAAAATGCCAAAGGAGTTTTGATTTGAAACCAAACATTTTACTTGAAAATGGACATTGGGGAAAATCCCTGTTCCCCGGGGAAAACCCCGGGATGACGCCCCCAAAACCCGCATGACCCCGATTTAAAAAAATGCCGGAAAAAGGGGTTTTTAAAACCCCCATTTTTAAATTTTACGGACATTTTCTATTCCTGTCCTGGCCCCCAGTAAAGACCCCTTTAAACCGTTGAAACCCCCAAAAAAAAAAGTTTCCCGAAAAGGAATCTTTGAACCCCCAAAATTTTTTTTTCACTGGGCAATTTACTATTTTCCTTTCCTGGGCCCCCCAGCAAGAGCCCCAAACCTGCATGACCCCCCGATTAAAAAGTGCCCGGGAAAAAGGGAATTTTTTTCAAAACCCCCATTTTAGTTTCACTGGACATTGAAAATAAACCTGTCCCCAGGCCCCCAGCATGAGCCCCAAAACCGCCCTGACCCCCAAAATTAAAAAATGCCGAAAAAGGAAGTCTTTTAAACCCCCATTTTTTTTTCAAGGGCATTTACTATACCTGCCTGGGCCACAGCATGAGCCCCAAACCTGCTGACCCCAGATTAAAAGTGCCGGGAAAAAAGGGGTCTTTCAACCACCCTTTTAGTTTCACTGGAAAATATACTGTCCCTATCCTGGGGAGCGCTTGCCCCCCCGTATGAGCGGACCAATTTAGCTTTCCTTTGGAAAATACTGTTTGGGTTTTCCGCCCCCTTTCCCCCAGGGGCCCTTTTTCCCTTTACATTCTTTTCTAAATTTTTCCCCAACGGGTGGAGGAAAAATTTTCTCTGTACTTTTTCTCTGTCCCCTGGGCCATACTCCATGTCCTCTGAAAAACCTACATTTTGGGGCAAATTTTTTTGTACCTCCCTTTTTACAAATTTGGGGGAAAATTTTTTTCCCCTATTTTGGGACCTGCAAGTTTTTTTGTAGGTTTTAATTTTTAGAAAAAAAACCTTTTTTTAAAAAGGATGGGAACCCCAAACCCTTTTCTTTTTATTTTTTTTTTAAAAAAGTAAATTTTTTAAAGGAAAAAAATGGGGTTTAAAACAGGGATTGCTAGCTATGTTTAGGGGCTTGCCAAAAAAAAAGTCATTTTTCAAAAAGGTCCCCCTTAACAGTTCCCACCTAAACCCCCTTTTTGACAGGGACCCCTCCCCCTTTAGCCACTCTTGACAATTGTTAAAAACAAATGTCTGTTTGAAAAAACATTTTTTTTATAAAAAGGACCTTTGGTAGGGGGAGCTGGGAAATTTACTTTAGAAAATGCCCCCCCAAAAAATTCAAAGCATGCCCTTGAGCCACTTTTTAATTGTAAAAAAACAAAAAGTCTGTTAGAAACAAAAATTTTTTTTTTTAATAGGAACCCGTAAATATAGCTGCATGTCAAGCAAAATGGCCCCCCCAAAAATTTTAAAGCATGACCCCGAGCCCCTTTGGACAATTTGAAGAACAAAAGTCTGTTAGAAACAACATTTTTTTTTTAATAGGACCCGTAGTATTTTCTTTCATTTCAAAACACAAGACCCAAAAAAAATTTTTAAAAAATGACTTCTCAGCCACTGTTTTAAAAAATTGGGGAGGGAGGAAATGCCCCAACTTAGAAAATCACATTTCTGTTCCAAAAGGGCCATGATTATTGCTGTATCTCACACAAAAAAAAGAAAACCCCCAAAAAAAAAAAAAAAAATGAAATTTTTCATTCCCCTAAATTTAAAAAATTTTGATGGAGAAAAAGGGCCCCTTAAAAGCCACATTTCGTTTCCCAAAGGGCCATGATTAAATTTCGTATCTCACAGCAACCTGACCCCAAAAAAAATTTTAAAAAAAGACTTTTCCCCCACTATTAAAAATTTTTGAGGGAGAAATGCCCCCTTAAAAAAACCCCCTTTTTTTTCCCAAAGGGGCCATAATTATAGCCCGTATTCACAAACAAAAATGACCTCAAAAAACCCTTGGCCCAATTTCACAATTCTAAAAATAAAATGAGTAAAGGGAAAACGGTGTTGTCATGAAACCTTTCTGTTTTTACAGTCTCCTCACAAAAAACCACCAAAAATGAAAATGTTGGGGAAAAAAGGGAAAAAAAAATTGCAGTAAGAAATGATAAATTTAAAAAAAAAAATTTTTAAAAAAGGGCCATTTCTGTTTTAAGAGGGAAAGTGAAGGGAGACGGAAAATAAAAAGGTGACCTCGGCAATTGGGGGCCCCAAAAACCCTTTAACAGAGTCCATCCTGATTCACTTGATGAAAGTCAAATGGGGCCACAATTTTTCTGTGGAAAAACCGGGTGCGTTTTTTGTTCCCCCGTAATGGGCTCCCCAGCGTGCTGAAGGCCCCCTCAGAAACTGACGCGGCTGCTGGGAGGACAAACCTCTATTTGGGGTGGCCCCAAAACGAGCTCCCGGGGCCCTTTGTCCATTTTGGTACCCCGAAATCTATTGGGGCCCGGAAAAAACATCCAAAAAAAACGGTTGAGGCGCAAAAGTCGTGACCGATCCCTTTAAATGGTCTCTTTTTTGGATGTGTGCCCCCGCCTTGCATGGCGTTGGGGGGGGTTTAAATTTAAAAAGGGTTGGGCCCGAGGTCCCCCCATTAGGCTCGCCACCTTGGCCCCGCTGCTGCTGCTGCCGCTACCTACTTTTTTCCCCTACTGCTGTAAAACGCTGATGTTGTTCCAAACCGTACATTTTTGGGGGAAAGTGAAGCAGGGCGCAAAAAAATGTCTCCAGTTTTATCAATTTAGCAAGGGGCTCCCTTTTTTTTCCTGCATTTTACTCTCTATTTTTGGGGGGTGGAAAGGGGAAAATGCTGAGTTTTGTTTTGTACCGGGGGGTCCAGGAGGGTGGCCCCCCCGTAATGTTGTTTTTTTTTTAGGGGCCCTTTAATTTTCAGGATCATGTTGGAGGGAAAAAGCATCCCCAAGCACTCAAATTTAAGAATGGGGGCCTTTTATTTTTTTCCCAACCTTTTGGGTCCCAGGGGCACTAGCAAAACTGATCTTTTCCCCATCTTCCCCCTCCACCCCAAATTCGCTAAAAACCCCGGGAAAAGTTTGGAGAGAAAAAGGGTCCGTGTCCACATCTGTGTCCCCTCTCCTTCCCCCGTCGCTGGGGGGGACCCGTTGTTTCAGGGGTGTCCAACGATCGCTCCAGAAACAAGACACCACAATGCCAAAAGGGTGACAAGGGCATTGTCTGCACTGACCCCTTTTTTGGGGGCTTCTTCAAAACTGGCAATAAATTGGGGGGGGGGCAGACTCTTTCACCCGCCTCCACCCCGGTTGGGTCAACACCCCCAGGTCCGCACCGGTGTCACCTTTTTTCTGCGTAATTTGGGATTTTCGCTGCGCCAAAAAATCGCTGGAGCAGTGGGGGTTGGGAAATTTCCCGCGTTTTTGCCCCGTCAAAAAATGAGAGGGTTTAAGGGGGGGCCGAGCTGACGCTTTTCCCAACCGCCCCGGCGGGGGGGGAAGCAGGGTGCGATCGGCGGAAGTGCGAAAAAATTTTGAAACCCCTTTGAGCCTTTCCCACAGGGAGTCCAAACCCCGGGGACTCTTTAGAAAAATTTTTGGACGACAAGGGTTTAAGACATGTCCCCAGGCCCAAAAGGGGTGTCTCCAGCCCACCGACTTAAGGGCGGGCCCCGCAGATTTCGCCCCTTATCGCCCCCACCTTGCCTGGCCCCAAAAGGTTCTTGTCACCCAGCAGGGGCCTCGGTTTTTTCGGGGTTGGGGGAGAGCCGTCCCCAGCTCCTTACCTGTTTTGTGGACGGTTTTTCCAAGGACAGATTAATTTCAAAACGGGCCGGTTTCTTTTGGGCCGTGATGGCCACCAGAGGACCTTTGGGGGGAAAAAGCCCTGGCCATCCCCCGCGGTTTTGAAAACGTTTCCCGAGCCTGAGAGGGCCCCCCGTCACCCCCCAGGGCATTTCCCCCCCAGGGTCACCCCGTGGCCCTTCCCCAGAGATATAGGCGGCCTTTGGCCCCTTTCTTAATCAGCCAAAGTGTCCCGGGGTCAGAAAGGACTTTTTTCCCGGGGCACAGATCAGACAAAGCGCTTTAAATTTTAGATGGGCACGGGCGGCCAGGGGAGGGGTGGCTTTTCTGGCAAAGAAATTTCCCCCCCTCGCATCTGGTTTGGGGGCAGGCAAGGGCCAAAGAACTTGGGGGAACCCCTCTGGGGTCCCCCCAGGCGGAAAGGGAAAAAACCAAGGGCCCAAAAACCTGGAATTTCCGACATTCAGGGTTTTTTGGGTTTTGGATGGTTTTGGGTTAAAAGGGTTTTTTCGCTCCCCAAACCTGGAAGACGAAGGCTGGCTGCTAACTGGCCGCTGTACGGCGTGCAGGGCGTCAAACTGGCAAAAAGAAAAAGGGGTAGGGGGGTTTTCTGGTGGTCTGGTGGAAATTCCCGGGGGAGGTGGTGGGTGAAACCGGGGGGCGGAAAACCCTAAACATGACCCCTGAGAGACATGGGGGAATTTAGGAAAGGGTTGGTTGGGGGCGGAGGAGGAGGGGGGCAGAACAAGGGTGTGACAGTGGTTGGAGGGGGGGGGGGCCCGGCATCGGTTGGCCTTTTTTGGCCCCAAAAGGGTTGCCTTTCCCTTTCAACTCAAACATTCGCTGCATGTGACGACATTTGGTGGTGCTTAAACACCTAAAGGGTTTTTGGGCCCATACTTTCGTTTTAAAGGGAAAGGCGGCAATTGGGCAAACGCGGGTTAATCAGAGGGTTGCTCAAAGAAGACCCAAACTTGAGAGGTCCTGGAACCTTTTTTACGGCGAAAACGAGGAGCCGGGGGTTTTCGCTGAACCCTGGCTGGCGGAATCATATCAGGGGGCTTAGCGAAACCCCCCTCCCCTTTTTTTTTAGGCGGGCCCCTACTGGGCAAATACCCCTCGTCTTCCCCCCCGTCCCGTGATGAAGGGGTCGCAAGCAAAATTTTGCTGAAAAAGGAAACCCCTTGGATCCGCAATATCGTCATCAACATTATCCAAAACAGGGACTTTTGTCGTTCTGACATTCTCCATCCCCGGAGCTGCGGGCTTAAAACAAGAGGGGGCTGCCCCAAACGGTTTCCCACCGCCGGGGTTTTTTTCCGGGTTAAAACCCGGGTTCATTTTTCCTCCTCTGAAAAACATCAGAATGGGCCCAAAAGGGAGGGGAAAAACATCCTCTTTGGGCCCCTTGACTTTTAAACCCTTTCCTTCTGGGCCCCCCAAACCCCATTTTGTCATCCAAAAAGGTCTTCCCGAAAAAAGGGGTTTTTCCCCCCATTGGGGGGTTCACGATTTTAAAATTTGGGGTGCTTCTTTTTGGACCCGGGTGTGATGATCTGATGACACATTTGTGGCCGTTGAATGGGGGACGAGGAGGAAGACTGGGTGGATTCAGGTTGGGTTAAACCACTGAAGGGCAGATTTTGGGGACCCCTGTTCGTTATGAATTAAAAGGGGGCCCCGACCCAGTATGACAGGCCGACGGGTTAGCAAACTGGAGATCCGCTGGCATCGGTTGTCGCCAGCACTGAAGGGCCCTTCTCTCGTACCCTAACCCCCCACGTCCACCCCCCTCCCTTTTCTCGCTTACCACCTGAATTTCGCTCCATTTTCAAAAATTTAAAAATTGAGAAAGGGATGGGGAAAAAAAATTTTTGGGAAAATCTCTTTTTAAAAGACCCGGGAAATCACAGTATTCCCCAAATCCATCAAATCAAAACAAAATTGCTGGAATTTTTAAAATTTTTCTGCAAGGTGGCTCTATCGACAGATCTGGCCTGCGCCAAAGAGAAAAAAAACACGGGATCTGAAAAGTTAAAAACTGATAATTAAAAAAGGGATTTTTTGGCACCTATCAACCTATGGGGACTACAACAATTTCTGGATTCAAATTTTAAATGCAAAGTAGATCTATCAAAAGTTGACGGGCCCAAAAATGAAAAAAAAAAAACCGTCTGAAATGTATAAGGATATTAAAAGGTTTTTTTTGGGACCTTATCAAACCCGTGGTGACTAACAAAATTGCTGTATTCAAAAATTTTTTAAATGCAAAGTAGATCTTCAAAAAAAGTTGGGCTGACCAAAAGTGAAAAAAAAACCCGTCTGAAATTTTCGGAAAAAAAAAAGTATTTTTGGCACCTATCAAAATTACCAGTGGGTGACTAAAAATTGGGTGTATTCAAAATTTTAAATGCAAAGTAGATCTATCAACAAAGTTGACTGACCCAAAAATGAAAAAAAAAACCTTTTCTGGGAAAAGTATAAAAAAATTTTTAAAATTAAAAGGGTTTTTTGGCACCTATTCATACACCTGTGGGGGAATACAAAGTTGCTGGGTTCAAAAAAATTTAAATGCAAAGGGGGCTCATCAAAAACAGCTGCCCGCGCCAAAGTAAAAAAAAAAAAAAGGTATCTTAAATGTATAGGGATAAAAAAAGGTATGTTTTGGCACCTATCAACCTGTGTTGGGCCTACAAAGTTGCTGGATTCAAATTTAACGAAAAGTAATTTTAATTTAACCAAAACTTTTACTTTACCAAAAAATTAAAAAAAAAAAACCCGTTTTGAAATTTTAAAACGGATATTAAAAAAGGGATTTTTTGCACCCATCCCGTACCCTTTATGACTACAAAAAATTTCTGGATTTAAATTTAACGCAATTAGATCTATCAACAAAGCTTACTGAAAAAAAAGTGAAAAAATCAAACCCGTCTGCAATGTATAAAAAAATAATAAAAAATTATTTTTTGGCCCCCTATCATTTTACCTGTGGGAAAAACAAATTGGGTGTATTTAAATTTAACCCGCAAAATAGATCTATCACAAAGCTTGAAATGACCCAAAAAATGAAAAAAAAAAAAACCCGTCTGAAATGTATACGGATATTAAAAAAATATTTTTTGGGACCAATCAGTACACCTGTGGGGACTACAAAGTTTTCTGGATTCAAAATTTTACAGCAAGGGGCCCCTATCAAAAAACAGGGTGGGCCCCGCCAAAGTGAAAAAAAAAAAGTATCGAAATGTATACGTTAATTAAAAAGGGATTTTTTGGGACCATCAAACCGTGGGACTACAAAGTTGCTGGGGTTTCAAATTTAAACCCGGCCCAAAATAGATCTATCCAAAAAAGCTTGATTTACCAAAAGGAAAAAAAAAACCCGCGAAATGTAAACGGGTATTAAAAGGGATTTTTTGGGCACCCTTTATTTCACCTGTGGTGACTACAAATTGTTGGATTTTAAAACTTTAAATGCATGGTGGCTCTACAAAAACAGCTCCTGCACCAAAGTGAAAAAAAAAGAACTGAAATGTATTCCCGATAATTTAAAAGGGAAATTTTTTGGCAAACCCATCAACCTTGGGTTTACTAAAAAAATTTCTGTTTTCAAATTTAAGTTGGGAAGGGGCTATAACCCCAAAAGCTGGAATGGGCAAAAAAAAAAAGAACACCTATTGAAAGGAATTTCCTGAAATAAAAGGGGGGGGAGTTTTGCAAAACCCAACAAATAGACCGCAGTTTCTAGAAAACATTTGTATCCCAATAAAACAAAGCCCCAAAGTCCCCAAAAAAAATTTTGGCTGTACAATTTTCCCCGTATCCTTTATTGAGCTTGTCTGGTTTTGCCCGCGGGGGCCCCTCCCCCCCCCCCCACTTTACAGCGGGAGATGCCCTTTAAAATTTTCTGCCCAAAATACCTAAAATCTCAAATTCTGATCTAAAATTTCTTCTAAAAGGAAACACAGTTAAAATAGGGGCTGTCTCTGTGAAAAAATAAAATAAATTTTGCTGAGCTGTTTTTTGAGCTGTTTGGACAGAGGCAAAGTGCACTCCTAAATGCTATGAGACGCTGACAACAGATCATGAAAAAGGAGGGCTGTTCTATGTAAAAAAGGTCATGTGATTTTTCCAGCCAATCGCAACAATACACATCCCAGTCATGACATCCCACACACATCTCACCCTGCTCTATTCTGTAAGCTGATTTGCTGGCCGCCAAAATGACAGGAAGCGCCGAAAATGGCGCGATATTAATAGATTATGCACAGATTTTAACCTAAATTTTCGCGTGATCTAAAAAAATCCGATCAACGTAAATACCGTGCCGATTTCAACTTTGTCGATAATAATCGCTCAACACTAGTAGCCTCAAATAAGCAGGTAGCCCCTAATATTAGTTAGCCAAACCAATGCTAATAGATAGGTCGACCCTCACATGGTATCTAGGTAGATAGGCCACCCATTATGTGGAAAGACCCCTGTGGGTATGTAGGTCCAACAGAAGGTAAGCCCATAGCTAGGGTAGGCCCCAGGTATGTACATAGAAAAGGCATCAAGTTGGCTGTCCAGGCCCCAGATAGGTAAGTATGTAGGCATACTTGGAACCAACCTAATATCATACTGAGGTATTAGGAAATGTGAGAACAGGTTGTGTTTTGTAGTATACAAGAAGAAAAAGATTGTTTCACCTTCCAGAGAAAAAAACTAACAATACGGTAGCATGACAAGAATCTACATCACTAAGTACATGCTAGATATCTGCAGGTCAAATTTATGTATGAGATAATCAGGATAATTGTCTATAAAAAGATGGTAGCCTCATGTTCAAAGCCGAAGTGGATGGTGAGATAGGAAGCCTGAAATTCAAAAATTCAAAACATTGTTACCCTTTTGCTTGTCCGTGTACATCCAAACAGATTTATTCTAGTAATAAATCCAGAATCATCAGTTCGTTAAAACCTACCTAAATGAAAAGAAAGTCTCACAGATATTGAGCCTCGGGATGTATTAAAAAAAAAAAATCCATTAAAGAAAATACA
Source organism: Phyllomedusa bahiana (assembly GCA_025379985.1). NCBI lineage: Eukaryota > Metazoa > Chordata > Amphibia > Anura > Hylidae > Phyllomedusa > Phyllomedusa bahiana. The sequence goes on along the minus strand of JAODAL010011254.1, from coordinate 30,441 downwards.
GCTTGTCCCACAAAAGTAATAAAAAAATCAAACAGCTACATCAATAATAAACTTTAGAAATTGCAGCTTTTGGATGCTAGCAAAAAAAACTGTGCTCTGTCCTAAAGGCCCTATATAGCTGTGCTTTTAAGGGTTTAATTGTAAATGATTGTACAGTTAGTCGTGTGTTTTTATTTGACATTGCTTAACATTTTGAACTGCATTTTTTTTTATATTTCTTTAGTATATACAAATTCCAAATGCTATTAGCATTGTGCGAAAAACATTTTTCTTTGATCTTTAAAAGCAATTTACTTTAGGAAAATGAATCCAATATGCATTGTCCTAGGAAAAATCAATTAGGATAGATTTTTTTTTCTAGAAAAGATATTGTAAGTCTGAATTCTAGTACATATTATTGAATAAAAATGCATACAGAATTTTACTGTGTAACAGTTTTGCATTTTTACTAAATATTGTGAGAAGGGTACTTGTAAACATGTTTGTTAATATTATGTAATATAGTACGAAAATTTCATGCATTTTTTTTTATAGTATTGTGTTTTTAACAATTACAGTGGTATTCCCATTTAGTGTATTTAAGGCATAGCCCCAGGATATGCCATAAATATGTGATAGATGTGAGTCCTACCTCTACATCTATCTCAAGTTCAATGGTCCCTTCTCTTTCCAAGGCTCCCTTTAGTCTTGCCATACATTTTAAAGAACAAAAAGGGGGCTGTGCATGCCTAGCTCTATTTACTTCTACAGGAGTTCTGAGTACCCCCAATTAGTGTAAAGTGAATGGAGAAAGACGTGGATGCATGACCACTTTTCATTTCAGTTGCAAGTAGTGTTGAGGGATTATAAATCGACAAAGTTGAAATCGGCACGGTTTTTAGGTTGATCGGAATTTTCCGATCACACGATAATTTAGGTGACAATCTGCGTATAATCTATTACTATCGCGCCATTTTCGTCGCTTCCTGTCATTTTGACGGCCAGCAAATCAGCTTAGAGCATAGAGCAGGGTGTGCTGGGTGTGCGAAGTAATGACTGTGATGTGTATGGTTGTCATTGGCTGGAAAAATTACATGACCTTGTTTTACATAGAACAGCCCTTTCTGTTCCGCATCAGTGTGTCAGTGTGTCTCATAAGAGCAGGACGTGTGTTAGCTTTCTCCTCAATACAGCTCAGCGACACAGTTCTCTTTGTTCACACAGACAACTATGCTTTTAGCTGTGAACATTAGAACATAGATAGATTAGAGAATTTCAGTTATTAGTTAGTTAGGCTGAGACTTTTAAAGAAGCATCTAGTGCTGACTTTTCTAGTCACTGCAGGTATATATCATAGGTGCAAAAAACACCTTTTATTATCCGTACACGAATTTAATTAGTTTTTTTTTTTTTCAGTTTTGTGCAGCCCAGTTTTGTTCAAAGACCCAACTTGTACTTACATCAGGATACAGAACTTTTCTAGTCACTGCAGGTGTATTTCATTGGTGCAAAACCAATGAATTCGTACACAATTTAATTAGGTTGTTTTCACTTTGGCGCTGCACAGTTTTGTTCAAAGACCCATCTTGTACTTATATTACGATACAGACATATGCTAGTAATTGCTGTTGTATTTCATAGGTGCAAACCCCACCTTTTATTATCCGTACACAATTTAATTGTTTTTTTTTCACTTTGGCGAAGGCCATTTTGGTTCAAAGACCCACATTGTACTTACATTAGGATACAGAAATTTGCTAGTAATTGCTGTTGTATTTTATAGGTGCAAAACCCACCTTTTATAATCCGTACACAATTAAATTAGGTTTTTTTTCACTTTGGCGCAGCCTAGTTTTGTTCAAAGACCCACGTTGTACTTACATTAGGATACAGACATTTTCTAGTAATTGCTGTTGTATTTTATAGGTGCAAAACCCCCCTTTTATTATCTGTACACAATTTAATTAGGTTTTTTTCACTTTGGCGCAGCCCAGTTTTGTTCAAAGACCCACCTTGTACTTACATTAGGATACAGACATTTTCTAGTAATTGCTGTTGTATTTTATAGGTGCAAAACCCACCTTTTATTATCCGTACACAATTTAATTTGGTTTTTTTCACTTTGGCGCAGCCCAGTTTTGTTCAAAGACCCACCTTGTACTTACATTAGGATACAGAAATTTGCTAGTAATTGCTGTTGTATTTCATAGTTGCAAAACCCACCTTTTATTATCTGTACACAATTTAATTAGTTTTTTTTCACTTTGGCGCAGCCCAGTTTTGTTCAAAGACCCATCTTGTACTTATATTACGATACAGAAATTTGCTAGTAATTGCTGTTGTTTTTCATAGGTGCAAAACTCACCTTTTATTATCCGTACCCAATTTAATTAGGTTGTTTTCACTTTGGCGCAGCCCAGTTTTGTTCAAAGACCCACCTTGTACTTACATTAGGATACAGAAATTTGCTAAAAATTGCTTTTGAATTTCATTGGTGCAAACCCCACCTTTTATTATCCATACAAAATTTTTAATTTTCTTTTTTTTTTCACTTTTTTGGCGCAGCCCATTTTTTTGTTAAAAAGACCCATTTTGGGAACTTATATTTACAATTAAAAAGGGCAAATTTTCTCAAAAAATTTTGATTCGGGGTGCCCTTCCGCCGAATTTTACGACAAAAAATTTGTTTGGGTTCCAAATTGCATCGGGACGAAATTTGTTTAAAAAACCCGCTATTTCCAGGCTGCCAGAGCCTGCAGGGTGCTGTAAAGTTTTTCCAAGTTTAATTTATATGCAGGGGGGATCTTGGGTTTGGTTTTCATCCCAATTTTAGTGTTTTAGTATGAAAACGCAAAAGACTGCCCCGGGCTCTTAGAATCGCTTCACAAAAAATTTCCCCCTGGGCACTTAATAGGGCAAAACTGCCCAAAAAAACTAAAGCAGAAAAGAAAGCCGGAAAAAAGGTCAGGGCCGCGACAGCTGGAGAAAAACAAACGAGGGCCAGGTGGCAAAAACAGACAAAGAGAGGGGGGAAAAAGGCAGGGGGCCAAAGGGGGGATGGGGAGACACCAAAAGGCAGGGAAAAGGGGAAAAAACAGGGGGGCCACAGACAAAAAGGGGAAGAGGGAGGGGAAGGCCGGGACCCACAAGAGACTTTAAAAACCAGAAGGCACAAAACAGGGAGGAAAAACGGGATGGGACAAAGGGCAAAAAAGAAAGTGGGGGGCAGAAGCAACAGCCAGCAATGTAACGTGGTGGGACTGTATGTGGTGGTGACGGCAGCATCCCACAAGCAGTCAGCATTAGGTCAGACATTGGCCACAATGACATTCTGTTAGGTTGGCAAAAAACAGGAGTGGGCCACAGAGTGGCACAATGACAACAGTGTGGATGGCACGGCACAGCCACAGCAGCAGCATGAGTCAGTCAGAATGTGGCACAATGATCATTTCTTGGAGGAGGAAAAACAATGAGTTAGCCCACAAATGTGCACAATGACACAGTGTGCAGGGGCACGGCAGCACCACAGACTGCAGCATCATGGAGGTCACTAAGAGTGGCACAAATTGAACATTCTGGAGGTGCAAAACAGTAGTAGGCCACAGAGTGTCACAATGAGACAAGATGGAGGTCACGGCTAGCAATGCAGCATGAGGTCAAGAGTTGCACATGACAGAGTGTGGTGGTCACGGCAGCAGCCACAGCAGCATCATGAGGTCAGAGAGTGGCACAATGACATTTTGGAGGTGGCACAAACAGGAGTAGGCCAAAGAGTGGCACGGTGACAGAGTCTAGAGGTTACGGCAGCAGCCATAGCAGCAGCATGAGGTCAGACAGTAGCACAATGACGAGCTTGTGGAGGTCACGGCCGCAGACACAGCAGCATCATTGAGGTCAAGACATGGCAACCAATGACAGAGTGTGGAGGTCACGGCAGCAGCCAAAGCAGCAGCATGAGGCAGAGAGTGGCCACAATGACAGAGTGTGTAGGTGTCCACTGGCAGCAGCCTACGGCAGCAGCAAGAGGTCAGACAGTGACACAATGACATCTTGAGGTGGCAAAAACAGAAGTAGGCCACAGAGGTATGGCACTATGGACAGAGTGTAAACAGGTTATCGGTCATGCAACCAACAGCATCACATGAGGCTCGAGACAGGCAACAATGAACATTCTGGGAGGTGGCAAAAAACAGGAGTAGGCCTCTGAGTACGCACAATGACAGAGTGTTAGGTCGCGGCTATGCAGACACAGCAGCCAGCATGAGGTCGACAGTGGCAACAATGACAGAGTGTGGAGGTCCACGGCAGCAAGCCAATGCACAGCATGAGGCCAGACAGTGGCACAATGACAGAGTGTGGAGGTCATGGCGAGCAGCCACAGCCAGCAGCATGAGGTCATACAGAGGCACAATGACAAAGTGTGGAGCATGGCACAGCCACAACAGCAAGCATGAGGTCATGCAGTGGCACAATGACATTCTGGAGGTGACAAAACATTAATAGGCCACAGAGTGGCACAATGACAAGAGTGGAGGTCACGGGCACAGCCACATCGCATCATGAGGTCAGACAGTGTCATAATGAACAGAGAGAGTGATTTCAGTAGCCACAGCAGCAGCATGAGTCAGACAGTGGCACAATGAAAGAGTGTGGAATGTCACGGCAGCAAGCCACAGCAGCAGCATGATGGTCAGACTGTGGGCACAAAGAAACATTGTGGAGGTCACGGCATCAAACAGCAGCAGCAGCATGAGGTCATGAGCAGTGGCACAAAGAACAAAGTGTGGGAGGCATGGCAGCAAGCTACACAGCAGCATGAATGTCAATCATGATTGCACAATTGACATTCTGGATGGTGCAAAAACAGTAAAAGGCCACAGAGTGTCACAATGACAGAGAGAGGAGGGTCACTTGCAGCAGCCACACTGCATCATGAGGGTCAGACAGTGGCATAATTACAGATTGTGGAGATGTCAGTAGCCACAGCAGCGCATGAGGTCAGACGTGGCACAATGACAGAGTTTGGAGATGGTGCAAAACCAAGTCCCGGTAAAAGCTGGTTGGTGGGGGTCAGCATGGAGAAAACTGGCAAACAGTTTATTTTCATCAGGTGGGTGCAGCATCAGAATAGTGGCTGAGGCAGGTATTTTGAACCCAGATTCATTTCTCACAGTTTTTGGGTGAGGCGTCAAGACTGATGTATATGCCCCTAATCATTTTTTGTTTTCAAATCCGGGCCCGATCCACGCCTTTCATTTTGAAAAAGGCATTTTTCCACATTCCCGTGAAAAAGCGGGTTCTCCTTGGGGAAACGAGGGCCCCCGCCGCATGAACACCCACTCTGATCCACATTAGGGGCCGGGAGGACAGCTTCTCCAGTGCAAACTCGGCAAGTTGGGGCCACCATCCGTTTGGCTGCCCAGTACCCCAAGCGGATCTCTAACGGGGGTCAGAGTGTGTCTAAGTGGGCCAACATTTGCTTCAGGGCGCCCGGGTCCTCTGTCTGGCAATGCCCTCCTCATTTGGGGGGTGAAGGGAAGCTGTCATCAGTGATCCAGACTTGGGTTCGCAAATTTGGATGGTATGCTCCTACCCCCACCCTCCCCGTCACCAGGGGCAGTAGTACGGGAGCGCTGAAGAACCCCCGCTCAGACCTGTCAGAGGGGGGGCATCCCGCACATGGGCAGGGGCCAACGATATGGAGGTTTTCCCCCATATATTTGAGTTTGTCCCCCCCTCTCAAAGTGAGAAAAAGGTCCTTTTTTGGGCGGTAGCGGGGGGTCCAATAGGGTGGGGCCAGAAGTCATCCCTCGCCGGTTCTGCTATTGGGTGCACTAGCCGCAAATCAGCATGCTGCGGCCATCGCCAAGTGACTCCGGGGGCCCCCTGCCTCCATCTCCACTGTATATGCCAGGGTGTTGCGGTCATCTGTTGTCTTCCCATTCCATCTACCCCCCCGGGGCTCCTCCCCTCCTCTTTGTCTTTGGGGTAGAAAATCCACTCATTTCACCAAAATGCTTCTGCCCAATGTCTTCCTCCTCCTTACCGTTCATCCCCACCGGACTCATGTGGCCGCGAGATGTTCCCATGTCTCCAGTCCCCTGCCCAGACAGATTTTTCAGCATCTGTTCCAGGACATGAAGCAGTGGAATGACTTTATTCATCCCGTAGTCCTGTAGACCGACAAATAACGTTGCCTGCTCTAATGGCCTCAGCAAACGGCAGGTGTTACGCATGAGCTGCCACTGGCTGACATCAAAGTTACACAGGGGAGTACTCCTGTCCGCCTGGATCATCAAAAAATCGTTAATGGTCTTTCTCTGTTCATACAAGTCGGTCCAACATGTGCAGGCTGGAATTCCAACGGGTGGAAACATCGCTATCAGAGTGTGTTTTGGGGAGGCCGTTCTCCCTGCAAATTGAGGAGGGTGTTCCTGGCTTGTAGGAATGGATGATGTGCATGCACAGTTTCCTGGCCATTTTCAGAATTTCTGAAGATCGGGGGAAGACTTCAACAACCTTTCACAACCAGATTGAACACGTGTGCCATGCAGGGCGCTGGACCACCTCTCGGTCAGCGCGGACACCATGTTCCTCTCATTGTCCGTCACCATTTGGTTCTGATTTGCAATGGCGCGGAGGATAGCCCACTCGATTTCTGCTGCATGAGCAGGCAGGTCTCCCCTGTGTGACTTCGTTCGCCGATGCAAGCCAGGTGTAAAAGTGCGTGACACCGCTGTGCCCTACACATGTGGTATGATGGAGCAGTACTTGTGGAGGCTGAGATGGTGGTGGAGGAGGAGGAGGCAAACATTGGCGCAGGTGCCACAGTTTGACATCGTGGAGGAGAAAGCGGCGTCCAATTTGTTGGTGTGCCTGGGCCGGAAGCACATTCACCCAGTGGGCCGTAAAGGACATGTACTGGCCCTGAACGTAGTTACAGCTTCAGATGTCCGCACCTCGGAACAAACCGATAAGCTCAAGGACTGGCCCACCTTCTGTTCTACATTTTTATGAAGCGCTGGTACTCCCTTTTTTGGGAAAAGAAATTACGGCTTGGAACTCTCCATCTCGGTCGGCACAAGCCATTAGTTCTCTGAAGGGTGCAGAGTCCACCATTTGGGAAAAAGGGAGGGACTGCAGTACCAACAATTGGACAGGAGCCGGTCAGCTTCTGCACCTTGGGAGGGTTGGACGCATACTTTTGTCTCTTTGAAATCGCCGCGCTCAACGCCTGCGGGCGCCATGTGTTGCGAGGTGCTGGAGCATGTGGACCGGGGTTGATGGCAAGAGAAACGCTCCCTTCTTCAGAGGTGGTGGAGCCTTGACTTGCTGCAATGGAATGCGTGCCACTGGCCGCTGCTGCTGCTGTTACTGCGTCGGCAGGATGGACCACCACATCTGATCCACATTTCTCCCAGGCCACCGGATGGTGATGCTGCATGTGTTGATGCAGGGCCGTGGTGCCAACGTTAGCTCCCTGGCCACGTTTCATTTTCTGCCCACAGATTTTTACTTTATACCCATATTCGGCTCCTCCGGTGTCTTAGCAAAGAACTGCCACACCGCCGAGTATCTGATTTTACCGACAACGCTCCACACTGAGTGACTACTGCCACCGCTGCCTCGCTGAGCCCCTGTGCCGCTACTTTCTTGGACCTGCGAAGCGGGTTTTCTACCCCGTGGCTGCTTGACTCCCGACCTCACACTGCTGACTCACGGCCACACAACCCACTTGCTTGCTGCGCCGCTTCCTGACGCGAAAGCTGACGCCCTCTTCTCCTGCGATGAGAAGGCCCTTGCTTCACCCGGCTACCAAGTGTGGTCGGCTACATCATCATTGATTTGTGTTTCATCGTCACTGCTGTCCTCATCAGCGGTCTCGGTATGCAGAGGCTGACCCCTCACAACATGACCTCCCATGCCACTCTCCAATCTATACTTTCCGCCTACTGCAAGAAGCAGGGTTTATTGGCCCCATTTCTTCGCTGCCAAGGAGCTGCTGACTGCCCTCCTCAAAATGTTCATCCTCGCTATATAGTGGCGCTGAGCCCAGACCACATAGTAGATCTCTGGCTGAGGGAGCCGGATGGGACATAGGCGGGTTGAGGAAAGGTGAGGGCCGCTGACCCGCTCCCAGGCCATGCCAACTAAGGGTTGTGTCTGACGTTCCCACCGACTCTTGGCTGGGATTGTCAGATGTGATCTGGGAGGAAGTTGGATGACCTATTTAACCAATCAAGAACCATTGGGTTGCTGAACACACAGCCACTAGATGACACCGGCAGTTCTGACCTCACTGAGTGACCCCTGCTGCGATGTCCCCGTGCTGTGCTGCGACCTGGGCCTGCTCCAGGAATGATTGTGCCACTGCCACTCGCAGGTGAAAAGCCTGCCACCTCTCAGTCTGACATACTGTTTGTTCTAAAATGTACAGACACTGTTTGATGAAGATATATGTAGATGATAAATACACACCCTGTATTTGACTCCAAATGAACCCAATACAAGCTTGGGGTAACTTGGATATAAATTGCGCTCCACAAATGGGCAGGAGAAATTTACTGTATGTGCCGTTTAAAAACACTGTGTATTTTACTGAATATTAAAGCACAAACATGCTTAATTAACCTTCGGATATGAATTATGCTACAGGCAAAAAAATGTATTTGCCGGTGAAAAAGAACTTTTCTTTTAGTAAGTACAAATGCAGAAAAATACTTAGTTAACCCTTGGATGTAAATTGCACAAAATAAATATGCTGCCAACAATTACCAGCTTTGTAGCGTGTTAAAATGGTGTGTATTTTACGGTACACAACAACAGCAAATCTTGTAATTAAACTTCGGTTATGAATTATGCTACAGGCAAAATTTCTTCTTTGGCGGTGAAAAAGAATGTTTCTTTTAGTGACCACAACAGCAGAACAACGCTTAATCAACCATGTATCGAAATTGCGCAAAAAAATGAGCAACCAAAAATTACCAGCTTTGTAGAGTGTTAAAGGCGTGTATTTTACGGTACACAAAAAACGAAAAACTGTTTAAATTTAAACCCTTTAGTTGTGAATTATGCTACAGGCAAAATTTCTTTTTTGGCGGTGAAAAAGAATGTTTCGTTTAGTGACCACAACAGGAGAACAACGCTTAATTAACCCCTGGATCTAAATTGCGCAAAAGAAATGAGCAACCAAAAATTACCAGCTTTGCAGCGTGTTAAAATGGCGAGTATTTTACAGTACACAACAACAGAAAAAACTTGTAATTAACCTTTGGGGTTTTGAATTATGCCACAGGCAAAATTTCTTCTTTGGCGGTGAAAAAGAACGTTTCTTTTAAAGACCACAACAGCAGAACAACGCTTAATTAACCCCTGGATGTAAAATGCGCAAAAGAAATAAGCAACCAAAAATTACCAGCTTTGTAGCGTGTTAAAATGGCGTGTATTTTACGGTACACAACAACAGAAAAACTTGTAATTAACCTTTGGTTATTTCATTGGTGCAAAAACCTCCTTTTCTTATCCGTATAACATTTAAATAGCTGTATTGCACTTTGGTTTCCCCCCTGTTTTTTTCAAATAGCCCCCTTGTACTTAAATTTGGATACAGAAATTTCGTAGTTACTGTTGGTGTATTTCATTGGTGCAAAAACCACCGTTTGTTAGCCATATAAATTTTAAATAGCTGTATTGCACGTGGTGCAGCCCTAGTATTTTTCAAATAGCCACGTTGTACGACAATTCTGATAGAAAAATTTTCTAGTAACTGTTCTCATTTGTCATTGCTGCAAAAAACACAATTACTCATCCATGTAACTTCTGAATAGTTTTATTGCGCTCTTTGAATCTCAGTTTGGTGCAGATAGCGCACTTGTATGATATTTTGTTGAAAACTATCAAATCCTAGTCCTACTGGGCAGTTGTAAATCCCGGGACTGAAGGAAGAACATGTTGATTTGTCTTATGGTTCTTCCACCCAAACCCCAAAAATTTACAGGAATTCGCTAGAAACATTTCAGTTTCCAATCCTAGTTGGCTGTAGGAAATTAGAGGGATTTAAGAATAGCTGTGATTTGCTGTCTTTTAATAAGAGACTTTCAAAAACTCTTAATACCTTCTTAAATTTTTATCTTTCTGAACATGGAGCGAAATGCAGGTGGTAAGCGAGCAAAGAGGGGTGTAGGAGGTAGAGGTACGAGAGAAGGTGCTCCTTCCAGTGCTGGCGACAACACGCAAGCCAGCGGATCGTCGGTTGCAGGACTGTCAGGCCTGTCATCTCTGGGTCAGGGCCCTGTGAATCTCAGTAACGAACAGCGTCGCCAATCTGTTCTTCAGTGGTTAATGCAACCTGCATCCAGCAGTCTTACCTCCTCGTCCTCCCAGTCACGGCCACAAATGTCGTCATCAGCATCGTCAGCATCCGTCCAACATGAAGCGAAGGCAGCACAAATGTCAACTCGTGTACCCACCACTGTGGATAATCCATTTTCTGAAGACCTCTTTGATGATAAAATGCGGTTGGGGTCAGAAGGCATTTACAAAGATCAAGAGGCCAAAAAGGATTATTTTGTCTGCTCTGACGCCCAGTTACTGATGCCATCAGAGGAGGAGAAGGAAGCCGGTCAATCAGCAAACATCCCGGGCGGTCGGCAACGCCTTGTAGTGCCTCTTGCTTGTAGCCCGTAGCTCCTGGATGCAGAATGTCAGGACGACGAAGTCACCTGTGTTGATGATGATGATGACGACATTGCGGATCCAACGTGGTCTTTTCAGCAGAATTTGCTTGCGAGCGCTTCATCACTGGACGAGGAGGAAGACCATGGGGTAGTGTCAGTACGGGTCCCGCCTCAAAAACGGAGAGGGTGGTCGCAGAAGTCCGCTGAGATGATTCCGCCACCCACGATCAGCAAAAACACCGCTCCTCGCTAGTGATGAGCGATTACGTTGACTATCGTCATAGGGTCGATAGTCGATATCGGCAATTATCAAGACGATTTCCGATAGTGGATAATAGATTATCGCCGATGACCATTAAGGTCTATGGGAGAGGAACAAAAAAAGGTTATAAAAGCCACAGAAAAAAATTACAGACCATTCACTATCCCTGTCTTTTACCACAGCATGACCCTTGAACCTCCATGACCCACAAATTAAAAAGTGCCAGAAGGCAGTATTATTTTAACCATCATTTTACTTGAACTGGATATTGACTATCCCTGTCCTGGAAAGCAGCATGACCCTTAAACCTATCTGACTCCCAGATTAAAGAAGTGCCTGAAAAAGGAGTCTTTGAACCACCATTTTAGTTGTACTGGACATTGACTATGCCTGTCCTGGACTGCAGTATGGCCATTAAACCTGTCTGACCCACAGATTAAAAAGTGCCAGAAAAAGGAGTCTTTCAACCACCATTTTAGTTGAACTGGACATATGACTATACCTGTTCTGTACCACAGTATGACCATTAAACCTGTCTGACCCACAGATTAAAAAGTGCCTGAAAAAGGAGTCTTTGAACCACCATTTTAGTTGAACTGGACATTGACTATGCCTGTCCTGGACCGCAGTATGACCATTAAACCTGTCTGACCCACAGATTAAAAAGTGTCTGAAAAAGGAGTCTTTGAATCAGCATTTTAGTTGAGCTGGACATTGACATTTGTGGCCGTGACTGGGAGGACGAGGAGGTAAGACTGCTGGATGCAGGTTGCATTAACCACTGAAGAACAGATTGGCGATGCTGTTCGTTACTGAGATTCACATGGTCCTGACCCAGCGATGACAACCCTAACGGTCCTGCAACCGACGATCCGCTGGCATGCGTGTTGTCGCCAGCACTGGAAGGAGCACCTTCTCTCATACCTCTACCACCATGTCCTACATCCCTCTTTGCTCGCTTACCACCTGCATTTCGCTCCATGTTTTGAAAGATAAAAATTTAAGAAAGTATGAAAGAGTTTTCGACAGTCTCTTATTAAAAGATGGCAAATCACAGCTATTCTTAAATCCCTCTAATTTCCTACAGCCAACTAGGATTAGAAACTGAAATGTTTCTAGCGAATACCTGTGAAATGCGGTCTGGTGGAAGAACCGTAAGACAAAATCATCAGTGTTCTTCCTTCAGTCCCAGGGATTTACAACTGCCCAGTAGGACTAGGAATTGATAGTTTTCAACAAACTATCATACAAGTGCGCTATCTGCGCCAAATTGAGATTTAATGAATGCAATAAAAGTATTCAAAAGTTACACGGATGAGAAATTGCGTTTTTTGCAGCAATGACGAATGAGAACAGTTGCTTGAAAATTTTTCTATCAGAATTGTCATACAACGTGGCTATTTGAAAAAAACTATCGCCGCACCACGTGCAATAAAGCTATTTAAAACTGTGGTTTTGGCACCAATGAAATACACCAACAGTAACTACAAAATTTCTGTATTCAAATTTAAATACAAGGTAGCTCTATGAACAAAACTGTGCCGCACCTAAGTAAAAAAAAAACACCTATTTGAAATGTATACGGATAATAAAAGGTTGGTTTTGCACCTATGAAATACACCTGCAATTACTAGCAAATTTCTGTATGGTAATATAAGTACAAGATGGGTCTTTTAACAAAACTGGGTTGCGCCAAAGTGAAAAACACGTAATTGAATTGTGTACTGATAATAATAGGTGGTTTTTGCACCTATGAAATACACCTGCGGTGACTAGAAAAGTTCTGTATCCTATTGTACGTACAAAGTGGGTTTTTGAACAAAACTGAGCTGCGCCAAAGTGAGAAAAAAAGTAATTAAATTGTGTACGGATAATAAAAAGTGGTTTTTGCACCTATTAAATACACCTGCAGTTACTAGCAAAGATCTGTATCCTAATATAAGTACAGGCTGCACAAAATACAAGCTAATATTTCAGCAAAAACTGACCAAAAAATGTTAATAAAAACCCATTTCAATACAGGGTCAAAGCAGAGTCTGGGCTGCACAATATCCACTCTCCTTTCAAAAGCCTACATGTCTGTTTGCCTGTGTTCGCCCTAAAACACTCAGCTTAACTAGCTTATAACTGAAATTCTCTAATCTACCTATGTTCTAATGTTCACAGCTAAAAGCATAGTTGTCTGTGTGAACACATAGAACTGTTTCGCTGAGCTGTATTGAGAGAGACCTAGTACACATCCTGCTATTATGAGACACTGACACACACTGATGCTGAACAGGAAGGGCTGTTCTATGTAAAACGAGGTCATGTGATTTTCCAGCCAATCACAACCATACACATCCAGTCATGACGTCGCACATCCAGCTCACCCTGCTCTATTCTCTAAGCTGATTTGCTGGCCGCCAAAATGATAGGAAGCGCAGAAAATGGCATGATATTTATAGATTATACTCAGATTTTCACCTAAATTATCGCGTGATCGAAAAAATCCGATCAACATAAAAACCGTGCCGATTTCAACTTTGTCGATAATAATCACTCAACACTACTCCTCGCTTATCGTCGTCGAATAGGCCCAGGACCTCTCAAGCCTGGGCCTTTTTCGGGCAAACCTCTGATTCACCCAGCAATGTCATATGCCGCCTTTGTCGTAAATGCATCAGTAGAGGCAAGAAATAGGTGTTTAACCACCACCAACATGTCTAGTCACATGCAGCGAATGCATGTTGAAATGGAGGGAACACTTGGCCAAAAAAGGCCACACCGATGCCGGGCTTCAAACCACTGCCACGCCCTCTGTCTCTGCCTCCTCATCCTCCGCTACCACCAAGCATTCCTCAGCTGTCCATGTCTCTCAGAGTCATGATCAGGGATCAGCCTACGCTTCAGCCTCCACCGTCGCCTGAGTACCACCAGCACCACCAGAGACCCATCCAACCCCTTCTCCTTCCACCAGTTTGATGACCTGCACGCCGTACAGCGGCCAGTCTAGCAGCCAGCCTTCTGTCTACCAGGTTTGGGAGCAAAAGAAAGACTTTAACCCAAACCATCCCAAAGCCAAAAGCCTGAATGTCGGCATTGCCAGACTTTTGGCCTTGGAAATGTTGCCTATCCGTCTGTTGGACACAGATGGGTTCCGCCATGTCATGGCCCTTGCCTGCACCCAATACCAGATGCCGAGCAGGCATTTCTTTGCCAGAAAAGCCGTCCCTGCCCTGGCCAGCCACGTGTCAACTAAAATTTCAAGCGCGTTGTCTGCTTCTGTGGCCGGAAAGTCCATCTGACCACCGACACATGGACTAGTAAGCACGGCCAAGGCCGCTATATCTCTGTGACAGCTCACTGGGTGAGCTGGGTGGATGTCTCTGGTGGTGACGGTGGCTCTCAGGCTCAGCGCACGCTCTTCAAAACCGCAGAGATGGTGCAGGGTTCTTTGCCCCAAGGTCCTCTGGTGGCCTCATGTGCCCAGATAAACCAGGCCATGTTGAAATTAATCTGTCTTGGAGACCGTCCACACACAGGTAAGGAGCTGTGGACGGCTCTCCGCAATGAGACCGAGCTCTGGCTGAGTGACAAGAACCTTGTGCCAGGCAAGGTGGTGTGCGATAACGGTCGAAATCTGCTGGCCGCCCTTAAGATCGGTAGGCTGGAGCACATACCTTGCCTGGCACATGTCATGAACCTTGTCGTCCAGAAATTTCTAAAGCGCTACTTGGGTCTGGACTGCCTGCTGAGGAAGGCTCGAGGTCTGAGCTCATGCTTCCGCCGTTCGCACCCTGCTTCGTCCCGCCTGGCTGCGTTGCAGCGTCAGCTCGGCCTCCCCGTCAACCGTCTCATTGTTGACGGGGCAACACGCTGGAAATCCACCCTCCACATGCTCCAGCGATTGTGGCAGCAGCGCTATGCCATTACGCAGTACGAAGTGACACATGGCCAGACAAGCAGCGGTGCGGACCTCGGGGTGTTGAGCCACCGAGAGTGGAGGCAGGTGAAAGAGCTCTGCACCATCCTTGCCAGTTTTGAAGAAGCCACCAAAATGGTCAGTGCGGACAATGCCCTTGTCAGCATGACCATTGTGGTGGTCTTATTTTTGGAACGATCGTTGGACACTCTGAAATATCAGGTCCCACCAGCGACGCAGGAGGAGACCGACACAGATGCGGACACGGAGCCTTTCTCTCCGTCGAATCCACAAGGCCCGACAGTTTCACAATTTTATCGGTGTTCATTAGGCAGTGCTTCAGGGTCCAGGGCTAGTGCAAGGTGGCGCCTCAGCTCTCAGGGTGCATCATCTGAGGCAAGTCAGGGCTGTGTTGAAGCTGTGTCGGAGGAAGTGGAGGAGGAGGAGGTACTCCTGGACACCGACGTTACCGGTTGTAGCGAATTTGAGGTGGAGGAGGAAGATGAGGAAGATCAGTTTGCTAGTGCCCCTCGACCCAGAGGCTTGGAAAAATAAAGGCTCCATCTCTCACATGAGTGCTTGGATGCTCCATTTCCTAGAAAATGATCCTCGCATTAAGGCAATCAAACTGAACAACAGTTACTGGGTGGCCACCCTCCTCGATCCCCGGTACAAAGCAAAACTCAGCACTTTCCTTCCACCCACCCAAATAGAGAGTAAAATGCAGGAATTGGAGACCGTGCTGATTGATCAACTGGAGACATCTGTTGCGTCTGCTTCACATTCTTCAAATGTCACGGTGGAACAACGTCAGCAACGTGACAGCAGTAGAGTGCCAAGTAGCCGTAGCGGCAGCAGCAGCAGGCATTGTGGCAGAAGCCTAATGGGTGACCTCTGGCAATCTTTATTTACCACCTCATCAATGCAGGAAACACATACAACACACAGAGACCAGCTTAAGATCATGGTGCACGACTATCTGCGTCTCAACACCGATGTATTTGGATATGTTTCGGACCCAATCGACTTCTGGGTATCCAAAATGGATGAATGGCCCGAGCTCGCTCGCCACGCCATAGAGGTGTTGTCCTGCCCAGCAGCCAGCGTCATATCTGAGCGGACCTTCAGCACAGCTGGAGGAGTCATTACAGACAAACGCATCCGGCTTTCCACAGATAATGTTGATCGTTTGACTTTCATCAAGATGAATCAGGCATGGATCTCTAATGATGTTGTGGCCCCAATTGCCGAGGTCACCGATTAGTTGCTGGTCTACTTCACATTCCCCTTCCAAAAGAAATGGTCCTCTTGAAAACATTTTTTTTTAAATGATAATTTCTTACTGAAATTTTTATTCTCAGTTCCCAAAAGTTCATTTTGCTGGTTTTGCAGTGTGGAGACTGTAAAAGACACCAAGATTTCATGAAAAAAACGTATTCTATTTATTCACTTCATCTTTAGAATTCTTCGCATTGTCAATGGTTTTGGGGTCATGGTGCTATGAGACACAACTATAATCATGGTCCTTTGGAACAGAAATGTGGCTTCTAAGTGGCATTTCTCCCTCACAATTTTTAACAGTGGCTGAGAAGTCATTTTTATAATTTTTGGGGGGCATGTTGCTGTGAAATGCAGCTATACTACAGGTCCTATTATAAAAAATGTGGTTTCTAACAGACATTTGTTCTTCACAATTGTCAACAGTGGCTCAAGGGTCACGTTTTGAATTTTTGGGGGCATGTTGCTGTGAAATGCAGCTATACTACAGGTCCTATTCTAAAAATGTGGCTTCTAACAGACATTTGTTCTTCACAATTGTCAAGAGTTGCTCAAGGGTTATGTTTTGAAATTTATGGGGCATGGTGCTGTCAAAAACAGGTATAGGTAGGACACTGTTAATGGACACATATTGCAAAATGACTTGTTTTTGCAAGATCTTTAACATAGCTAGCAATCCCTGTAGTGAGACAACCCATTTAATACAATTAAAAAAACAAAGACGTGGTGAGATTCCATCCTATTTTAAAAATGTTTTCTAGAATTAAACTACTAAAAAACTTGCATGTACAAAATAGCTGGTACAAATATTCCTCTGAATTGTATAAGGGAGGTACAGAAAGACTTGACCAGATGTAAGTTTTTGAGAGGACATGGAGTATGGAGCACGGACAGAGAACAAAGAACAGAGACAATTTCCTCCAGCACGTTGAGTAAAACGAGAAAAAGAATGCCAAGAAAAAGAGCACCTGGGTGGAACAGGAGAGTCAACCACCAGCATTTCCAAGTGAAGCTAAATTGGGCCACACTCATATGAAGGGGAAAGCGCTACCCAGGTCTTGACTGTGTACTGAGGAAGGCTGGAGGTCTTACCTCACACTTCCGCTTCCGCACTCTGCTTCAGCACGACTATTTTCGTTGCTGCGTCATAAGGGCATTTTTACCATGTTAATAGATGACGGACGCCAGCCTGGGCTCTCATGGCACCCACTGTAAGTCTGGCCCTGGCAGCTGGTCCTCCGTGTTAACAGATGACTGACAGCAGCACTGGCTCTAACTGTTCGGGGCAATCAGGAGAGCTTCAAATTTCTCTAAATAATCAGATTTTGAAAAAGGTGATTTCTGTGAGGTTAAGTAGTGTCAAAAAGGGCTCCAGGGCTGGACACAAATTGCACAATTTGAGGCTTAAAATTTTCTGGGGCTGGAGTCACTATGGGGTCGCATCATTTGATCTCCAGGGGAGTCTGTCCCTAATCACTGAAGAAGGATTTGGAGGAAAAATGAAACCAAAGAATAGATTGGATTAATAACTCAAAGAAGCCAGGAGGACAAATTTATTCTAAACTAAGAAGTGTAATGGGGATGAAAAGGACATATAAATTACATATTGGGAGTGCGAACGAATAAACACAACTACACGAGTAAAAAATACATTTAAAACCTGCAGGAAGGGGAGAAAGTTGAATGATATCACACTTGAAAAAAGCTAACTTATAATAATGTAAAACTATAAATAAAACTACTCTAAGTAAATTCTGTAAACAAATGTCAGTTACCAAAAAATATACTAAATGACAGTCACTGTACAAAATAGCATAGTGCCACTTTGTGATCTGTGGGTCAAACAGGTTTAGGGCTCATGCTGTGGCCCAGGACAGGTATAGTCAATGTCCAGTTCAACTAAAATGGTGGTTGAAAGACTCCTTTTTCCAGCACTTTTTTAATCTGGGAGTCATGCAGTTTGGGGCTCATGCTGTGGCCCAGGACATGTATAGTCAATGTCCAGTTCAACTAAAATGGTGGTTCAAATACTCCTTTTTCTGGCACTTTTTAAATCTCGGGGTCATGCAGGTTTGGGGCTCAGGCTGTGGCCAGGGACAGGTATAGTCAATGTCCAGTTCAACTAAAATGGTGGTTAAAAGACTCCTTTTTCCGGCACTTTTTAAATCTGGGGGTCATGCAGGTTTGGGGCTCATGCTGTGGCCCAGGACAGGTATAGTCAATGTCCAGTTCAACTAAAATGGTGGTTGAAAGACTCCTTTTTCCAGCACTTTTTAAATCTGGGGATCATTCAGGTTTGGGGCTCATGCTGTGGCCCAGGACAGGTATAGTCAATGTCCAGTTCAACTAAAATGGTGGTTGAAGACTCCTTTTTCTGGCACTTTTAATCTGTGGGTCAGACAGGTTTTATGGTCATACTGCGGTCCAGGACAGGTATAGTCAATGTCCATTTCAACTAAAATGGTGGTTGAAAGACTCCTTTTTCCGGCACTTTTTAATCTGTGGGTCAGACAGGTTTAATGGTCATACTGCTGTCCAGGACAGGTATAGTCAATGTCCTGTTCAACTAAAATGGTGGTTGAAAGACTCCTTTTTTCCGTCACTTTTTAATCTGTGGGTCAGACAGGTTTAAGGGTCATGCTGCGTTCCAGGACAGGGATAGTCAATATCCAGTTCAACTAAAATGATGGTTCAAATACTACTGCCTTCTGGCTCTTTTTAATTCTTGGGTCATGAAGGTTTAAGGGTCATGCTGTGGTACAGGACAGGGATAGTGAATAGTCTGTGACTTTTTTTCTGTGACTCTTGTTGCCTAATTGTGTTGCCTAAGATGTAGCACATATCCAGTTTACTGTTGTGGATGTTAATTCCAGCTTTTCCAGCCCTGTTTGGGTGTAAGAATGAAGGTGTTGTTCCTCTCCCATAGACTTTAATGGTCATCAGCGATTATCTATTATCGGATATCGGCATGATAATTGCCGATATCGACTATCGATCCGATGACGATAGTTGATGCAATCGCTCATCACTACTTGTGATACAACACTGGAAATTATAATGAGCTTAATCTACAAGAAATGGAAATTATGACATCAAATAGTCACAAATTTCACTAGCATTACAATCCACCCTTGACTATTTGAAGTCATACACTCAGGATATCCTGGGGAAATAACAGAGAACATAAAGAAAACAGACATTTCCACCATTTTATAAGCATTAATTTGCTATATACTCTTCTAACACCATCAACATTATTTTTCACTTGCTATATACCATCACAATGTATCAAATTATCCTTTATCTAAACACTTGTGTAGATATGTGGGGGTGCATGTGAGTTTTTACACTAAAGTTGCCCTACAAGGGACATTTTAAACAATCAATAAAGTTTCAACTCTCACCCCTAGGTTCCTCAGAGGACTAGTTCACCGTTACCC
Organism: Phyllomedusa bahiana; assembly: GCA_025379985.1. Taxonomy (NCBI): domain Eukaryota; kingdom Metazoa; phylum Chordata; class Amphibia; order Anura; family Hylidae; genus Phyllomedusa; species Phyllomedusa bahiana. The sequence continues at coordinate 10,902 of JAODAL010011254.1, read as the reverse complement.
TTTTCTGTTGCTATGTGCAGAAAACCACATTGGCCATGATTCTAGGCTGAAAACATAAATTGTTAAAAGCAAAAAAAAAATAGTTCTGTGTGTTTGACAATCAAAGCAATGTAGAAGTCTCTCTTTATTTGCTAGCAGTCTCTGTCCTCTTTTAGGTCTTCTTAGAACTGAAATTTTACTAAAAGACGTTGATGCAGGATTATTGGGTCTCCTGATTACCCCCTTACCCCGGTTGATTGAACAATATGTGTACATAACAGGTCTGTTTCCAATTTTCTTTTGCTGGTGATGTTAGGACCAGCAGGCGGCTGCAGTCATTTGAGCCCCTTTTGCCTGGTTACTTTATGGATTGTGTGCTTGGTTTACATCTTTTTGGTATAGCAGTTGCTTGGTGCAGAATTTAGAGCCCTCCTTTGTGGTCTGAACACGGCTAGTCACAGTGGGTATGCTTGCACTTTGTTCTTGAGCATCTCCTTGCGTAGCTTTGCAGTCATTCCATATCTGTATGGCACAGTGCTGGATTGTTTTTGGGCTTGGCTTTTTTGAAGACATCCACTCTCTGTAGCTAGTGCTGTGTTGATCTTGGGACTTGCTACCTTGTTGTAGACTGTTCCAATCTCATCGTGTAGAGGTGAGGGTTTGTCTTGGGGCATCTCTTGGCACTTTGGCAAACCTCCCATTTCCGGTTTCTTCAGGGCTCATTTTGCAAAATTGCACATTGAAGATGGAAGAGTTCAAAAACAATGCTTGGAATCTTTGCTGGTATTCAACAATGGACTCCATTCAGTGCAGGCATCACTTACTGTAGTGAGGCTCGTGTGTGTGTTTGGGGGGGGGGGGTGATACCCATTCACTTCGGGTTGGTCTCAGTCACTATTGCAGTTATCAAGATTTTTAGTGTGTGCTGTTGTGGTGGACTGTTAGCAAGCTCTCTTAGTCTCAGGGGGGGGTTCAACTTATGAGCAGTAGGTCAGGAGCAGTGTCCGTATGGTTACTTCTCATCTGTTGGGAATTCTCAACACCCTTCAAATAATGAAAGTCTCATAGCCAAGAAATGTCATCGTACCACTGGGTTTTTCGTCAATCCACAAAAAAAAAAACCTCTCGCCTTTATTCGGCCTTTGCAGTTTACTGCATAACAAGCGGACAAAGGGAAAAAAACAAACATTCTCGCCTTCTGTTTCCAACATTCACCCTTCTCATCACTCCCAGTTTATATAACCACTTTGTAGATAAGGTTCACTTAGTATAGACCTTGATTATTAGGGTTTAAATACTAATTATTTCAGCACACATGATAGTCTAAAACCTTTTTCTCCTTCATATCTGGATTGCACAGAATGATCATCAGGTGATATATAATAATATCACTAGACTTTTTCCGGTATTCGCATGTTACCCATTCGTGCTATGTAATGCCATATTTTATATAAGTCATGATTTTTTCCTTCAGCTTTTATCTTTCTAATTAAACAGATCCCAATGGAATGTCAATGTAGGTTAATGATCAACCACCAATTCTTTTGGGCCAAATCCACACAAACTACATTCATTCAATCAATCAATCAATCAATCAATCAATCAATCACTTTACTGTTTATGAAACAAAAGATATGGAAACTTTTCCTGTCCTCTCCAAACTTTTCACTTTCACGGGGATATTAGAATCAATACTTTATATGTAAGAAACCCTCATTAATTCACGGCATTGCTTTTTATATCATTAATTCCTCATACCTCGTGGTACTCTTTTGTTGACTCAATTAGCTAATCAAAATCAATTATTGATGTACTAGCCCTAGAGTAGTATTAAATCCTTTTCTCAGGCTTTTTCTTACCTTATATAGAGACAGATTAACCATTGCAACAATAAGAAACAAGACACAATTTATTCATGTCAATATTAACAATTGGCCTCAATGTAGTAATCCAAAATGTCAAACAAGTTAGTCTTCGATTGCGCAATAGACATAAACAACAAATAAAAAACATAAAAACAAACAACATAGTCCACAAATTCCACAGGGCCCAACGACATCACAGGACTTTGGGCCCATCACATCACAGTTTTGAGGGACCCAGTTCAAATCACCGCACGGTGGGAAACACCTGGTGTTTTCAACTTCTAATGCACACGTGCATTCTTTGTTAACCCTTTTATTTGATGTGGATGCTCCAAACAAGAAACAAAAAAAAATATCAAAGTTTAAGGAAATGCATTGTTGTGTTCAGTTTGGGAAACTAATTGAACTAGAGAAAAACATCTTCAAATTTTCAGTCAAAAAAACTATGTACAGTAGTATTCCTGAATAACTCAGATTAACTTTATATGTCCCTGGGGCTATAATTCAAACATTAGGGGGGGTGAAAACACTGATGTCTTGAAAAAGTAAACAGAAAGTTACCACATCCCACTATGACCTGTTAACTTTTCACAGGAGGTTGAGAGGGGTACAAAAAAAAATGTTCAGTCAAAAGGCAAGGCTCGGACGGGGCCTCCCGGGGGATCGGTGAATCCCCCGTGTGGGCCCCCCCCCGAGCCGCTGTGGGTCCTTCGTGATGGCCCTCCACTAGTGCCGTCGCTCACGGTTGCGCCTGGTCTTCTCCGCGCATCCTGTCTCTGAACGCCTTGGGAACCTGGTTCCCAAGCGATCATGAGACCGGCTGGGAGTATGTTGAGTGGACTAATGTCCCCGACTCCCGAAAGGGCCTGCGCCCCCCCCCCCCCCCCCCTGAGGTCGATCGGCTTCACTCCTTTTTATTAGTATTATTATTGTCAGCGGAAGAACATGAGACCACTAGTACGCTCGCCGCTCCACGCAAGAATCGTCCCTGGCACGGCCTGAAGCGTTAGGCCTTAGCCGTGCGGGCGCCGGCCATACTGGATTACGTAGGCCCGGGGGTGACGTACATCACTGCGCCGCCCTATTGCAGGGCGGCGCAGGGCCCAGCGGGGGAGCTACGGATGGTCCGGGAGCCGGTGAGCCAGGATAAGTGGCTGTTTTGAGTGTTTTGTTTAATTGCCTACAGGGGCCCTTGCTACAAAGTGGGTCCCTGGATACAAGGGGTCCCAGGCTACATAGTGTTGGGTCCCGGCTATTGATGAAGGGGTCTCTGGTACAATAAGGAGTGGTCCCATGGTACAAAGGGGGTCCTGGCTTAATGAAAGGGTGTTAGTGGGTCCCTTCAAAGTGGGTTCCCTGTATACAAAGGGGGGCCTGGGCTTATTGAAAGGGTGGTCAAGGTAGGGGTTGGTCCATGTCTACACAAGGGGGGTCCCTGGCTACAAAAGGGGGGTTCCCTGGCTACCAAGTGGGGTCAAGGGCTACATAAGGGGACCTCTTGGCTAAATGAATAGGCGCGGTCCTGTCTACAAAGGGGATCCCTGTCTACAATGGGGGGTACCTAGATTCCATTAGGGACAGGCGGTCCTGGTTAATGAAAAAGGGGGTCTATGTCTACAAAGGGAGGTCACCTGTCTAAAAAGGGGGTCCATGGCTAACAAAGGTGGTCCCAAGGTTATCATAAGGGCTGGTTCCTGGCTACAAATAGGGGGGTCCCTGGGCTAATGAACTATGGGGTGGTCCCCTGGCTACAAAAGGGAATGACAGTATCCCTAGGTATATGTAAAGTCAAGTCTTGTTCCTTGTTTTACAAAGGGGGTCCCTGGCTACAACGGGGTACTCAGGGCTACAAAGGGGGGCCCCTGGTCTATATGAAAAGGGGGTCCTGTCTACAAAGGGGGTGGGTTGGGTCCCTGGCTACAAAGGCTGTTGGTGCCCCAGGTACAAAGGGGCCCTGGGTAATGAAAGGGGGTCCCTGGCTACAAAGGGGGCCCTGTCTACAAAGGGGTTCCAGGGCTTACAATGGGGCGGCCTTGGCTCATTGAAGGGGGGCCCTGATACAAAGGAGGGGCCCTGTTTCTATGAAAGGGGGGCCCTGACAACACAGGGTGGGCCATGGCCTACAAAGGATTGAGTCCCAGGCTACAAAGGGGTCCAGGCACAAAGGGGGTTCCCTGGCTATACAAAGGAGGTCCTAGGCTACTAAAGGTGGTCCCTGGCTACTCAAAAGGGGTCCCTGGCTAATGAAATGGGGCCTCCCTGTCTACAAGGTGCTTGGTCCATATCTAATAAGGGGGACCCCTGTGTCGTTGTCAAATGGGTCCCAGGCTACATAAGGGGCCCCTGGATAATGTAACAAGGGGTCCTGGCTAATCAATGGTGGGTACCATGGCTATCAATGTGGGGGTACCAGGCCTACACAGGGGGTCCTGGCTCCTAATGTAATGGGGGTAGCCTGACTACAAAGGGAGCCCTGTCTACAAAGGGGTTCCAGGCTACAAAGGCGGTACCTGGATACAAAGGGGTTCCCTGGCTAATGAAAGGGTATGGTATATTTGTGGTTACTGTCTTACAAAGGGAGGTTCCGACGGTGGTCTAACCTGGTCGGATGATGGTACCTTTCTACAAAGGGGAAAACCTGGCTACAAGGTGGTCCCCAGGGGCAGGCTACAAAAAGGGGGGGCCCCTGTGACTCAATGAAAGGGGTGATTTTTGGTACCTTCGCTGACAAAGGGGCTCAGATGCGCTCCCAAAGGGGGGGCCTTCCTCGGTTACATGAAAAGGGGGGCCTGGCTACAAAGGGAAGCCCTGCTCATACAATGGTGGTTCCCAGGCTAACATAAAGGGGGTCCCCTGGCTTACAAAATGGGGTCCCTGGGCTAATGACAAGGGAGGCTTAGTCCCTGTATGACAATGGGAGGTCCCTATTACAAAGGGGAGGTCCCTGGATTTCACAAAAGGAGCGGGTCCCAGGCTACCAAAGAGGGCCCCTGGCTAGATGACAAGGGAGGTCTCTTGCTACAGAAAGGGGGTTCCTTGGCTCACAAAGGGGTCCCTGGGTATAAATTGGGTCCAAGGTCATTACAAGGGAGGTCCTGGCTAAAATGAAATAGGTCACTGGCTACAAAGGGCGGTCGCTGGGCTACATAACGGGGGTGCCCTCTGCGCTAATGAAAGGGGTATCTCTGTCTACAAAGGGGGTCCCCTGGCATACAAAGTGGAGGGCCACTGGCCTATGAATGAAAGGGGGTCCCTGTCTCACATAACGGGGGTCCCAGGCTTCAATAAGGGGATCCTCTGGGCTACAATGGCTTGGTTTCACACCTGGCTCAAATGGGTGGCCCCTTGGCTAATGAAAAAGGGGGTCCTGTTAACAAAAGGGATCCCTGGTCTACAAAGGGGGTCCCTTGGATTACAAAGGGTTGGTCCCTGGCTTAATGAAATGGCTGGTCCCTGTCTACAAAGGGGGTCCCTGGCTACAAAGGGGGTCCCTGGCTAATGAAAGGGGTCTCTGTCTGCAAAGGGGGTCCCTGTTTACAAAGGGGGTCCCTGGCTACTACAAAGGTTTTGGTCCCAGTGCTATCAAAAGGGGGGGTACCTGGCTACAAAGGGGGGTCCCTGGGATAATGAAAGGGGTTCGGTCCCTGGGTACAAAGGGGATGGGTCCCTGGTAAAATGTAAGGGGTCCACTGTGTACAAATTGGGACCGGTCCCTGTCTGACATAGGGGGGTTCCAGGCTACATAGGGGAGCGTCCCAGGCTACAACTGGGGGGCCCTATGCTAATAGAAAGGGTGTCGGTCCTCTCTACAATGGGGGTCCACGGCTACAAAAGGGGTGCCCAAGGCCGCTTCCCAAAGGGGGGCCCTGGCTAATGACTCAAGGGGGCTCCTTGGCTACCAAAGGGCTGGGCTGTCTAACAAAAGGTGGTTCCATGGCTACTAAGGGGGTCCCTGGTACAATGATGGTTCCCAGGAATACAAAAGGGGGGGGTTCCCTTGGCTACAAAAGGGGGGCCATGGCTAATGAAAGGGGGGGGGACCCTGACTACAAGGGGGAGGCCCTGTCTAATGAAAGGGGGGCCCTGTCTACAAAGGGGGACCCTGGCTGTACAGTTGAGTTGGTACCGGGCTACGCATAGGGTGGGTCTCTGGCTACAAAGAGGGTCGTAGGTCCTAGGCTCAAGTGGTCCCTTTGGACTACAAAGGGGGTCCATGGCTAATGAACTGGGGGTCACAAGGTCACTGTCTTCAAAGGGTGGTCCTTTTACAAAGGGGGACCCTGGCTACAAAGTCGGGTCCAGTGCTACAAAGGGGGGCCCCTGGTAATGGAAAGCGGTTGGTCCCTGGCTACAAATAGGGGGTCCCCTGGATACAAAAGGTCCCATGGCTCACAAAGGGGGACACCTGGCTAATGAGTGAAGGGAGGTCCCTGGCTACTAAGGAGCCCTGTTACTAAGGGGGTTCCAGGCTACAAAGGCGGGGTATCGTGTGTACCTGGTACAAGGGGTTCCATGGCTAATGAATGGAAAGGAGTCCCTTTTTACAAAGGGGGTCCCTGACTACAAAGGGGTCCTGGCTACCAAAGGGTGGTCCCTAGGCTACTAAGGGGGGCGTGTCTCCTGGGGTCCCTGGGCTACAAGGGGGTGGTCCCTGGCTAATGAAAGGGGGGGCCCTGACTACCAAAAGGGGGGCACTGTCTAATTGAAAGGTGGGCCCTGCTGTCTGTAAGGGGGGGCCCTGGCTTTAATAAATGAGGGGCCTCCTGACTTACAAAAGGGTTTCGAGTGTTCCCTGGCTACACAGGGGTCCTAGGCTACAAAGGGGGTCCCTGGCTACAAGGGGGGTCCCTGGCTACAAAGGGGTCCCAGGTTACAAAGGGGGCCCATGGCTAATGAAAGGGGTTCCAGGCTACAAAGGGGGTCCCTGGCTACAAAGGGGTCCCAGGCTACAAAGGGGGTCCCTGGCTACAAAAAGGCAGGGTGCAAGGATACACAAGGGGGTCCTGGCTACACAGGGGTCCCTGGCGAATGAAAGGGAGGTCTGGCTACAAAGGGGGTTAGTGTACCTGGCAAATGACAAGGGGGTCCCTGTTACTACAAAGGGACTAAGTCCTATTCTTACAAAGGGGGTCCCTGGCCTCTAAAGGGTCCCCTGGGCTAATGAATGGGGGTCCCTGTCTGCAAAGGGGCATTTCAGGGTTCCCTGGCTTCTCAAGTAGGGTTCCAGGCTACAAAGGGGTCCCAGGCTACAAAGGGGGCCCCTGGATAATGAAAGGGGGTCCCTGACTACAAAGGGTGCCCTGTCTACAAAGGGGTTCCAGGCTACAAAGGGGGTATCTGACTACAAAGGGGGTCGGTCTTGGCGTCTAATGTAAGGGGTCCCTTTTTACAAGGGTAGGTCCTGGCTACAAAAGCGGGTTATCGGTCCCTGGCTACAAAGGGGTTCCCAGGCTACAAAGGGGTTCCTGGTGCAAAAGGGGTTCCCTGGCTAATGAAAGGGGGGGCACTGTCTAATGAAAGGGGGGCACGCTGTCTACTGAATAGGGGGGCCTCTGGTCTTACAACGGGTGTGGCCTTGGTGCTAATGATATGGGGGGCCCCTGAACATCCTACTTGGGTGGCCCTTGGCTACTAATGGGGGGGGGGGGGGCACTCGGGCTTCCTTAAGGGGGGGGATCTGACTATCAGATGGGGGCTGGACTACCTAAAGGGGGCCTGGCTAGCGTAAAGGGGACCCTGACTACTAAAGGGGGGGCCCTGGGGCTGCATAAAGGGGACCCTGACTACCTAAATACTAAAGGGGTGCCTGTATTCCTCCTCAGTAAATATTGGGGGGGGGTGGCCTCTGGATGACCTTTCTGCCAACACTTGCTTAAAGGATAGGCCCCTAATTTCCTGTATACTATCAGATAGGAGGACCCCTATCTGTCTCGTATACTACCTAGAGGAGGCCCTAACTTGCTTGTATACTACTTCAAGGGTAGACCTATAACTGCTGTATTACTCACTTTCAAGGGAAGCTCCCCTAACTGCTCTTGTTTTACTACCTAAGGGCGTCCTATACTGATTGCATCCTATTTTAAAGGGGACCTAATACTTACCTACAGCTTACCTAATTGGGGGAAGAACACCTACCTAGCCTATCTAATTGCGGACCTCACCAAACGCACCTACCTACAGCCTACCTAACTGGGTTCCACCAAACACAGATATTTGGCTGTATAACCTATCTAATTTCCTAAACTGGGGCCATGCTTATCTACCTGGGGGCTACTTACCTACCCCCTGTGGCTAATCTATGGTACCCCCCAGCCTTGGCCTGGGGCGGCCAACCAACTTATCAGAGGGGGTCTACTACATAAATAGGGCCTATCTAGTTAAACTGGGTGACCTTGCCTCATTTGCTATCTCCTAGGGGGGGGGGTATTTGCCTGTTTTTCTTTTTTACTTTTTGGTATTTATAATTGAGAGGGCAGCAGACCTTTTTTTGTTGCCTCTGCATTATCTCTAGGGGGGTTAGTCTCTTACCCATGCCCTTTCTACAATCCCCTTTGGATTTACAAGCCTCTACGCTATGGCTATGTACAGCTCTCCCACTCATGGGAAGTTTGTACTAGAGGGGGATTTTAGGTAAAGATGATGCTGGACAAATTGGAGGATTCTTAAGATATTTGTGTGTTATTGTCTGCTGTGGAATGTGTTTGGTGGGACAGTTACAAATCATCATGGACAGTGTGGAACGGATGCAGAAGGAAAAGGGATTAAGACACGGATCATTAGAGAAGAGAATGACTCATCATGATAAGACATCTCCGGTGATCACTGATTTCAGGGGTTATTTTTTATATTGTAATGTGTTGGTGACCTGAGGTGGTTTTGGAGTTTACCACTTTTAGCACTATGTGGCCCTTTTATATCGCAGTGTTTTTAAGTTTTTATCGGTTTCTTTTAAAAGGGGCCCCTTACACTGGCCCCTGGACTGAAAGAGTAAATGAAACACAGGGCCCTGGGATAGGAGTTTGGGACTTTTACTTTTTTTCTGGGGGGGTTTTTTCAAAAGGGTTTTGGTTTGAGGTGCGTGCCCAAAGGGAAAAATTTTGGGGGAGGGGGGATTTGTATTTTTTGGGGGTGGTGGGGGAAATGGATGGACTTTTTTACCCCGTGTGTCTATGATATAAATTAGACTGAAAAATTTTTGTGACAAACTTGCTATTGTACTACAAAATTACAGTTCGGGTTTTTTTCACCCCTGTATTATGGGGAAAAAATTGGGCCCCATTTTTTTTCCCGATAGGACCGGTAATATTTTTGTACAGTAGGGGGGCCCCCTTCCAAGATCAACTCCCCTGGGGGCCCCCGGGACCCCCGCCCGGACATTTGGAAACAGGGTTTAAATTTAAAACAACTTTTTAAAAAAAACTTTTTCCCAAACCCAAAAAAGTGTGCCCCAAAGGCAAGATATCGAATGAGCTCAAAAAAATTTTACCACTTTGGAATTATTTTTAACAAAAAACCCCAAAATTTAAGAGGATTTTTTTTTAATTTTTTACCCCTTTGGGGTCATTTTTAAAACCCGGGACTTGACTTTCCCATTTTAACTCCCAAGGACCCCAAAAGTATTTCTGTTGGTACCATAAATTGTCTAAAAAAATTTCCCTAGTTCCCGGGTTAATAAAAAAAACCAGGTCATTTAAAAAAAACTTTTTTCCCTTCAATAAAGCCCAAAAATTGGTCCCTTTGTTTTAAAAGATAAATTGCAAGGGAGGGAGGGAGGGTGATTTTAAAATAAAAACGTTTTCCCTTTGATTTCTTCACTTTTAAAAAATACAAGAGAATTCGCTTCCCAAGAACTCCCCCCCCTTTTTTTCCCCCTCCTTTCTCAAAATTTGCAGTTTGGGGGTACTAAAAAGTCAAAAAAAGGTGAGGAAAAAACTTTTTTTTCTTTTTAACCCAATTTTTAAGGAAATTTTTATCACAAAATCTTATCGTATTCCCAGAAAAATTCCCTTTTAACAAAATAAACACCCATGTTAAAAAAATTTTTGGGAAATTTAAGCAAGAAAAATTTTTAAAATTCAAAAAAATTTCGGGAAAAGATTTCCCGGGAAGAAAAAAAACAAAATTCAGTAATTAAAAAAACTAAGTTTTTGTAAAAAAATTTAAAGTCAGCTCTTAATTCACAATGTCGCCACCTAACACCCCCAATATAAAAACCCCTTTTCTATAACACATATCCCTGTAGGTAATGAGCTGCAAACTGTTTCATATAATGAGCAAAGACGAACAAATTTTCTCCCACACAGGACTAAATGACCTGGAGGCATTTATATTCTGTTTACCAAAATGTTGTTACCGCACAATCAAAAAATAAATTCAACATTTTTTTAGCACAAAACACAATAAAAAAACAAATTAAAAGGCCATTTCAAACCCTAGGATAAGATGGGGTTGGTGAATACAAATCATGACAATATCAAATTTTAACACAGATCTGAACCCCTTAAGATATTCACTCCGAGTCGCGGACATCAAACCCCACACTCAATTTTGAGGCAATTTTTAATTTCACATGCCTAATTTGAATGGTCCATTGTTCACTTTCATTTTTTTCTCAGATCTATCTGCCAGATAAAAAGACCTGGTCTAAGCTTTTCAGGGGGTTTTATTTGCAAGATTTCTATTTTTTAAAATAACATGTTTGTGATTTGTTGTGTATTTTAAAAACTGTTGGTTCCTATTTCTCTTTGACCCCCCCTCTCCTTTGCTGCATCCAATTTACTTCTGTATCAAACCGCTCTGTTCTTCTATGGCACAAACTAAATACTTGGGAAATTGATACTCAATTAAATTTTTTCAACATCACTAAAAGGTCCACAAGGGAGCAATTCCTCCTAGGGGCTCTCAACATTGCAATAAAACTTTATGTCCCAGTATACTTGATCAGTTAACTGAAACTAGTTATGACAAAACCCAACCAGCAACCCCTTTGAGTAGCTAGAAAATAAAACCTTCCCCCAACAACAAAAATTTTTAACCCCCAAAAATTACATTATTTTTC